>SJYC01005425.1:0-47800 GCA_006408675.1 Madoqua kirkii | reverse complement strand
TGCCACCTCTTCTTAATATCTTCTGCCTCTGTTAGGTCCAGAGCATTTCTCTCCTTTATTGTGCCCATCTTTGCATGAAATGTTCCCTTGGTATCTCTAGTTTTCTTGAAGAGATCTCTAGTCTTTCCCATTCTGTTGTTTTCCTCTATTTCTTTGCATTGATCGCTGAGGAAGGCTTTCTTATCTCTCCTGCTGTTCTTTGGAACTCTGCATTCAGATGCTTATATTTTTCCTTCTCTCCTTTGCTTTTCCCTTCTCTTCTTTTCACAGCTATTTGTAAGGCCTCCCCAGAGAGCCACTTTGCTTTTTTGCATTTCTTTCCCATGGGGATGGTCTTGATCCCTGACTCCTGTACAAAGTCAGGAACCTCATTCCATAGTTCATCAGGCACTCTGTCTATCAGATCTAGGCCCTTAAATCGATTTCTCACTTCCACTGGATAGTCCTAAGGGATTTCATTTAGGTCATACCTGAATGGTCTAGTGGTTTTCCCTACTTTCTTCAATTTAAGTGTGAATTTGGCAATAAGGAGTTCATGATCTGAGCCACAGTCAGCTCCTGGTCTTGTCTTTGTTGACTGTATAGAGCTTCTCCATCTTTGGCTGCAAAGAATATAATCCATCTGATTTCGGTGTTGACCGTCTGGTGATGTCCATGTGGAGAGCCTTCTCTTGTGTTGTTGGAGGAGGGTGTTTGCTGTGACCAGTGCGTTCTCTTGGCAAAACTCTATTAGCCTTTCCCCTGCTTCATTCCATATTCCAAGGCCCAATTTGCTTGTTACTCCAGGTGTTTCTTGACTTCCTACTTTAGCATTCCAGTCCCCTATAATGAAAAGGACATCTTTTTTGGGTGTTAGTTTAAAAGATATCCTTTAGAACCAGCACCCAAACATCTTTAGGAAAAAATAAATCTTCACCTAAACCTCATGTCTTACACAGACTTCAGCTGAACATGGGTCAGAAACTTAAATATAAAATGTGAAATCATAAAATTTTAAGAAATAAACATAGCAGAACATCTTTGATATGCGAGGCCAAGCAAAAAGTTTTCAGACTCAATACCTAAAAATTGACAAATTGGACTTTTTCAAAACTTAAAACTTTTGTTAAAGACATTGGTAAGATAATGAAAAAAACAGGCTACAGACCAAAGAAAATATTTGCAAAGCACATATTTGACAAACACATATCCACTATAAATAAAGAAATTGCAAAATTCAACAATAAGTTAAAAAAAAAAAAGAACAGCAGCAAGAAAAAAAAACTAAATATTTAAACAGATATCTCACCAAAAAGGTTAAAACAGGTTGCAACTAATGAAAATATGCTCAGCATCATTAGCCATTTGGGACACACACGTAAAAGGCGGTGGTGAGACAGCCCGTGTATGCAGCATTACGCACCCAGCAGAAGGGCTAATAAAATAAGAACACTGACAAGACCAAGTGCCGACACAGAAGAGCCCAAACCCCCACAGTTCTGTTTAAATAACCACCAAACTGTTTTCCAAAGCCAAACACACACTGAACACATTACTTAGAAATTCCACCCTGGGGTAGCTACCCTAGAGAAATGGAAATCATTGCCCCTACAAAGCCTGCACACAAATGTTTATAGCAGTTCCAGTCATAACTGCCCCGAGCTGGAAACAGACACCCCTCAGGAAGTGAACGGATGCATCTGCTTCAGCTGTGGTATTCCCACCAGCGGAATCCCACCCGGTTACAAAACGGAGAAACTGCCCCTGGAAGCAGCCGCTTGGGAACCTGTGACTCAGTCACACCAACGGCAGGGGACGTGTTCTGGCCAAGTGCACATGGGCATTCTCCAGAAGAGACCACGTGTCAGGCCACGGAACGAGCCTCAGTAAGCTAAACTGATTGATCTAATGGAGTTAACTCAATGAGATCAAAGTACAGCCCAATAATAGAAACAAAAACTGGAAAACAAATATGTGAAAACTAAACAACAGGCTTAAGCAACAGATCAGAGAAGAAATGAGAAAATAAAGTGAAAACAAAATACAAGACACCACTGAAAGCAAGGCTCTTGGGGAATTTACAGCCTTAAACGCCCACATTTTAAAAGAAAGTGAAGTAGTGAAAGACTCAGTCGTGTCCTACTCTTTGCAACCCCACGGACTGTAGGCCAGGCTCCTCTGTCCACACAATTCTCCCGGCCAGAATACTCGAGTGGGTACCCGTTCCCTTCTCCAGGGGCTCCTCGACCCTGGGATTGAACCCAGGTTTCCCACATTGCAGGCAGATTCTTCACTGTCTGAGCCACCAGGGAAGAGGGGGATCTCAAATCAGTAACAGTATACATCTTAAGAAACTAGAAAAGGAAGAGCAAATTGAACTCAAAAGCTAGAAGGAAGGAAATAAGAAGGACTAGAAGAGATAAATGACACAGAAAACAGAAAAACAGTAAGAAAATCAACAAAACCAAAAGCTGGTTATTTGAAAAGACCAACAAAATCAACAAATCTTTGGGCGAAATGACTAATATGTTTCAATATAGATAAAAATCAGCTATATTTCTAAACAACAGCAATGAAAAATCTGAAAAAGAAAAAAGGAATTTAACAAAATCAGTCCATTTACAAGAGCGTCAAAGAGAACAAACTACTTAGGTTTTAATTTACCCAGGGAGGTAAAAGATTTGTATAATGAAACTGCAAAAGGTTGCTGAAAGAAATTTAAGGAAAACTAACTAGATGGGGAGATATACCCTGTTCATGGATGGGAAGACTTAAAATGGTTAAGACGTCAGAGGAGCTGAAACAACCTTGGAAAAGAACAAATTGGGAAAACTTGTGCTTCCTGATTTCCAAACTTGGTGGAAAGCTACAGCAACCAGAAACTAGGGACTTCGTGGTGACGAGGAATTTCACTTATGCTCAGTGAAAGACGCTGGTCTCAAAAGAGTAAGATTGTAGGGCTGCATTTACAGGACATTGCTGAGAAAGGAACGGACCTGTGGGGAAGAGGGCAGATCAGAGTGCCGCAGGGCCGCCGGCGTGCGGGGCAATCACAAGCTGACGGCAGGAGGGCGCTCCGAAGTGACCACATCAGTGTGTGCTCCGATTAAGAGACAGGTAATTGAAATGCCTGGGACTGTACACCAAGAAAAAGACACTTTGTCTTTTTCCAAACACTCATTGGAAAGACTGATGCTGAAACTGAAGCTCCAACACTTTGGCCACCTGAGAAGAGCCGACTCACTGGAAAAGATTCTGATGTGGGAAAGTTTCAGGGCAGGAGGAGAAGGGGATGAGATGGCTGGATGGCATCACCGACTCGATGGACAAGAGTCTGAGCAGACTCCAGCAGACAGCGAAGGGCAGGGAAGCCTGGCGCGCTGCCGTCCACGGGCTGCAGAGTCGGCCACGGCTAAGCAGCTGAGCAGCAGCAGCTGCATAATAGTTTTGGGAGTGGAGGACGGCACGCCGCCTGGGGCAGATTCTGCAGCGGGTTCTGGTGGTGAGCACAAGCACACGCATCCGTCAAGCGTGACTGCGGCCCGGTGGGGGCGGGTGGGTGGAGAGGAGCGTCCGATCGCTGGCGTTCTTCAGATCTGAAGGAGCGTGGTGGTAGGAAAAGCAGACTGGGTTTCACTTCACTCACCGTTTTCACCCGTGCCTGCTCAGTCAAGCCTGACTCGAAGATGCCATGGACTGTAGCCCGCCAGGCTCCTCTGTGGGATTTTTCCAGGCAAGATACTGGAGTGGGTTGCCATTCCCTTCTCCAGGGGGTCTTCCCAACTCAGGGATCAAACCCGTCTCTTGCACTGGCTGGAGGGCTCGTCACCACTAAGCAACCAGGGAAGTCTAATCAGTGTTTAAGCTTCGCCAAAGACAACATGCTGTCCGAGACCTGCTCTCTGGGGGAAACTCCCACAGCGGCCCCCTTGGTGCCCCACGACACTGGGCATTGAAAGGGACACGTCCTGTCGTATGTGGAGTATACCTCGACAACACGGGCGTTAAAATCCCTCAGGGCTGGTACTGAAGGGAAGGCCTGGGGTGCAAGAGCCGGACCCACAGGACGCACGGGGTGCACGTCAGTGGTTTTGGTGCAGTGATTACGACAGCTGCTGACGGGGGGCACGGGGGGGGTGTCTTGGTTTCAAAACCACAACGCAGCGGAAGCTACATGCAAGTACCATCGAATTTCTGGGACCCAGAAAACAGGCGTGTGTGTATGTGAAAACACGGGCAATGGTTCATGCAGAGATATTCATCACAGCTTGATTTCAGCAGCTGAAAACATGAAATAACTCAAGTCCAAAAGAGGAGCAGTCAACTGTAGTATGAGACAAACTATGCGTTTACGTTTACACGAAGGCTGCAGAAACACGAGAAGGCGGCACAAGATGAAGCGGGGTTTAAAGGGCGTGGGTTTCACTGTGCATAAAACGTTTCTGCACAGAAACGTCGCCGGAGACTTCCGCTGAAGATGGCGGCCTCTACATCGACACCTAAGTGCAGCCTCTCTCAGAATTCCTCTGAAGGGAGAGCACAGGTCTTCCTGACTTCTTGTGAGGCCTACTTCTGCAAAGACAAAGGAAACAGAAATGACAGCATCCCCAAACCTTAGAAGCTGGGAGCATAGTGGTAAATGACACAGAAGAGCTAAGCCCTGGAGCAGCGGGGAAATGCCGAGAAGCTTCCACCACCAACAGCCCGGAAGGGCTCGGGAACGGCGCCACGGGGAGTCACTTCTGAAAGCAGCTTGGAGTCTCTTTCCCCCACTCCTCAGGAAAGAACTACAGAAACCTGCACAAACTAAGGAGGAGGCCCACGCCCTCCTCACGGAGCCTGTATCAACGGTCACAACGAGCACAGGCCGCACGGGGGCCGCCACCGTGCACACCCCCGCGGCCGCCGCCACCAGTTCACCAGCGTCCCTCTGGAGACCCCACAAGCCGGGCCGGCTCCCCCTCCGCTGTCTACACGGACTGCGTAGAGCTGATGGTGCTCATCCTCTCTACGTCTGCAGCTCTCCAGACGAGCCACAGACCGGGCAGCATCCTCTGGGGGAAGCACTGTAATGGTGAAGTCAAGTTTCCAACGTCGGCAGGACGATGCAGGGGGCCTTCCCAGGTGGCTCAGAGGAAAAGAATCCACCTGCCGACATGGGAGACCTGAGTTCAATCTCTGGATCGGGAAATTTCCTCCTCCCTGGAGCAGGAAATGCGAACCCACTCCAGTATCCTCTGGAAAATCCCACGGCCAGAGGAGCCTGGAGGGCTACAGTCCTTGGGCTCACCGAGGGTCAGACATGGCTGGGTGCTCACACACGGGACGCCAGGGGCCATCCAGCTCAGCTGGGACGAGCTGCGCGAGTGCCTGGTGTGAGGCAGCAGTCCATTGTGCCCGAGCTGACGACTGTGAGCGTAAACTGCGCGTAACACCGCCACATCCTCCAGCGGCGGGAGGGCCTGCAGGGGCTCCCCCGTCCTTCCAGGCACCGACGCTCCGTGTCTCTTTCACACTTGTCACCTTTGCTGGAGGTTCGTTAATTTTCAAGGGACTGCTTTTTGCTCTAGTCATTTTGTTCCTCTCCTTCCATCACATCTGCTCTTTGCGAGTGCCTCCTTGCTGCTTGCTTTGGGCTCTCTGTGCCCTTCTCTTTCCAAGGTGTGGAGACTGGATTATAAACCAGACGTCTGCCTGCTCTCTTACTGCCCGAACCACAGATCCTCACGGGTCTGGGGGGGGTGTCTTGGTTTCAAAACCACAACGCAGCGGAAGCTACATGCAAGTACCATCGAATTTCTGGGACCCAGAAAACAGGCGTGTGTGTATGTGAAAACACGGGCAATGGTTCATGCAGAGATATTCATCACAGCTTGATTTCAGCAGCTGAAAACATGAAATAACTCAAGTCCAAAAGAGGAGCAGTCAACTGTAGTATGAGACAAACTATGCGTTTACGTTTACACGAAGGCTGCAGAAACACGAGAAGGCGGCACAAGATGAAGCGGGGTTTAAAGGGCGTGGGTTTCACTGTGCATAAAACGTTTCTGCACAGAAACGTCGCCGGAGACTTCCGCTGAAGATGGCGGCCTCTACATCGACACCTAAGTGCAGCCTCTCTCAGAATTCCTCTGAAGGGAGAGCACAGGTCTTCCTGACTTCTTGTGAGGCCTACTTCTGCAAAGACAAAGGAAACAGAAATGACAGCGTCCCCAAACCTTAGAAGCTGGGAGCATAGTGGTAAATGACACAGAAGAGCTAAGCCCTGGAGCAGCGGGGAAATGCCGAGAAGCTTCCACCACCAACAGCCCGGAAGGGCTCGGGAACGGCGCCACGGGGAGTCACTTCTGAAAGCAGCTTGGAGTCTCTTTCCCCCACTCCTCAGGAAAGAACTACAGAAACCTGCACAAACTAAGGAGGAGGCCCACGCCCTCCTCACGGAGCCTGTATCAACGGTCACAACGAGCACAGGCCGCACGGGGGCCGCCACCGTGCACACCCCCGCGGCCGCCGCCACCAGTTCACCAGCGTCCCTCTGGAGACCCCACAAGCCGGGCCGGCTCCCCCTCCGCTGTCTACACGGACTGCGTAGAGCTGATGGTGCTCATCCTCTCTACGTCTGCAGCTCTCCAGACGAGCCACAGACCGGGCAGCATCCTCTAGGGGAAGCACTGTAATGGTGAAGTCAAGTTTCCAACATCGGCAGGACGATGCAGGGGGCCTTCCCAGGTGGCTCAGAGGAAAAGAATCCACCTGCGACATGGGAGACCTGAGTTCAATCTCTGGATCGGGAAATTTCCTCCTCCCTGGAGCAGGAAATGCGAACCCACTCCAGTATCCTCTGGAAAATCCCACGGCCAGAGGAGCCTGGAGGGCTACAGTCCTTGGGCTCACCGAGGGTCAGACATGGCTGGGTGCTCACACACGGGACGCCAGGGGCCATCCAGCTCAGCTGGGACGAGCTGCGCGAGTGCCTGGTGTGAGGCAGCAGTCCATTGTGCCCGAGCTGACGACTGTGAGCGTAAACTGCGCGTAACACCGCCACATCCTCCAGCGGCGGGAGGGCCTGCAGGGGCTCCCCCGTCCTTCCAGGCACCGACGCTCCGTGTCTCTTTCACACTTGTCACCTTTGCTGGAGGTTCGTTAATTTTCAAGGGACTGCTTTTTGCTCTAGTCATTTTGTTCCTCTCCTTCCATCACATCTGCTCTTTGCGAGTGCCTCCTTGCTGCTTGCTTTGGGCTCTCTGTGCCCTTCTCTTTCCAAGGTGTGGAGACTGGATTATAAACCAGACGTCTGCCTGCTCTCTTACTGCCCGAACCACAGATCCTCACGGGTCTTGTTTTCACCATCACTTGGCCGTCTCTCCCTCTCTCCTTTGAGACGTCCTCTTTCACACACGTGCTGTTTAACAGTGTTTAATCTCCAAATGCCAGGAGACTCCCCTGGGTTCTCCTGGCACTGACTTCCGGATCGAGCTCCTTCTGGACACAGAACACACAGGGGATGAAGCTGGCTCTCCGGGATGTGCTCTGCGAGCTGGTGCGGTCTTGCCCGCCGTGCCTCCTGCCTGGGCCCCACTCAGTCCTCCGCGTCCCTGGCGCCTTTCGGGGCGGTCCTGCTGCTCCTGGGGGCACCGTGCTGGGCCCTGGCTGCGCAGGTGGATCTGCCCACGCCTCCTCCCAGCCCGCCACTCGGCTTCGTGAGTTGGAAGTTACGCTTCTGCGCAGGCGGAGCCTCGTATAGGTTTGGTCCGCCGTACCTCACCTGGCACTGTCCCCTGGCATGAGCCACACCTCCTTAAACACACTCACGCGTGCCCTGCACCTCATTTCTGTTCCTTTCTTTTCCACCTACTGTGCTGTCATGGCTGCAGTGAGTCTTGCAGAGGACATGTAGCCGGGCTGTGTGTTCATCCACGCTGCCAGCCTGCCTCCTAACGCCTGCCTTTGCATCGGCCACATTAAACGCAGCATTCCCGATGCCTCCACCGGCGACTTCACTTCTGTTCCCTGCTCCTGCCCTGTCTCCCTTCGTCTGCCTTCCCGTGGGTGCCTCGGCCGCTTTCTAGACTCTCATTCTGCAGGGCCTTGGGTACACGGCACCGTGCGTGTTCCCCACTGTCGCTGGAGGCGTGGGGATGAGCATTCCCGCCGCGGCTTCCCGGAGCCGAGGGGCCCTGCCCGCTGTCAGACCAGGCGGGCTCAGGCTGCACCACGCGGGCTGAGCACCAGCATCGCGGGGCGCTCCAGGCGCCCAACCTCGGCGACGGCCTCACAGAACCGCGAGGACGGGCTGCCACCCCGCCGCTCCTTGGTTTCGCCCGAGCCGCTATCTTTTCCCCATGGAATTTCCAGGCTTTCCTCTCTCACCGTGCCCTTCCTGCCCGGGAGCTTCCTCTGACGTTCATTAAGGGCAGGTCTGCTGGTGACAAACTCTCTGAGCTTCGCTTCAGCGGAGGGCGTCTTGATTTTTCTTTCATCCCTGAGGGATGCTTTCGCCAGCTGACAGCTCTTTTCTCTCAGAAGCTTGAAAAATGCTGTGCACTTCCTCTGGCTTCCACAGTTTCAGATGAGAAACTTGCTGCCGCTCAGATCCGCGTCCCCACAGACAGCAGCGTTTCTCTCCAGCTCCTTTCAAGACTTTCCCTTTGTGACCGATTTTCAGGAGGCTGATCAGCACATGTCGCGGTGCGCGTTTCTTGGGTTTCAGGATGTGAGGGGCCCACGGAGCGTCTCAAACCTGTAGTTTCATGCCCTTCACCAGACTTGGGAAACGCCAGCCATCACTTCTCAGGGTGTCTTCTCCGCCTCGGCGCCCTTCTCCCCTCTGGGGCCCAGCTGTGCGAGGGACCCCCTGTCTCCTGACCACAGGTCCCTGAGGCTCTGCTCCTCTCTGTGTGCAGTCTGTCTCCCTGCTGCTCTGCTGAAGGGTTTCGACTGGCCTGGCAGTCTACTGTGGGGCGTACCCGGTGAGTTTTGTATTTTGGTTATTGTATTTTTCAGGGGTATAATTTACATTTGATTCTTAAAAAAAAATGATGTTTATTTCTTTGTTGAAATGTATTGCTTGTTTAAAGAGGATATGTAAGTGTTTGCAGAAGTGTTCTCACACTGCTGTGGTGAAACCATCAGGCAGTTCCCCTCCTGAGCCACCGTGGCGCCGGCGTCTGCCGGCAGTCTTGTCTCGTCCCGACTCCAGACAGGGTGGGTCTTACTGCATCCCGGACACGCCAAGCACCAAGCTGCAAGACCTCACCCCCTGCCGAAGACCAGAGGTTTACTTTCTCGAGAGAGAAGAGAGCAGGTCTCGGAGCAGAGGGACACCAGTTGGAGGGCACTGAAGGGCCGTGTCCACGAACACCAGAGCCTGGTCCCGCCCCGGCTCCGCACCTGGAAGCTGGCAGCCCACCTCCAGACAGGGCTCTTCCCCGAAGACACGAGGGCTCCCCGTGAAACGGCCACGGTAGACCTAGCAAAGCCACCAGCGGAGTCGTCAGGCCCAGGCAGGACCAGGAGGGGTCGGGGCCCCTCCTTGTGAGCGGACCACCAGGACTGCCAGGACCACAGGCACAGTGTCAGCAGGAAGCCTCCCCCCAAGCCACCACACTGACAGAGAGAGCAGCGTAAGGAGAAGAGGCACGGGCTGAAGGGAGCGTCAGAAAGTCCCATTACGACATCAAAGAGCTAGTGAACACATTTTACACGAGGGACTACTCAAAGAACAACGACGCTACAAAAAAAAAACAACTCAGGAAGTTAACTATAACAGCAGACATAAAGAACGAACGGGCTGAGAACATTTTATAGAAAGTAGAGCCCAATGATAGAAAATAGCGTCAAAACGGTTTTTATAACAGAAAGCATCCAGAAAGTCCAACATCTAAGTAACAGCTTCAAAAAGAAACAACGGAGAAACGGAAGAGGAGAAATGACCGATGAATAACTGAGGGACTTTCCAGGAGCTGGAGAGGGTGAGACGCCACGCAGAAAGGCCACCGACCGCCCGGCACCAGAAGCACAACAGCGCGGCTGTGACGTTTCAGGACCCTGGAGAGCAGACAGCCCTCTAAAAAAAAAACAACTCAGGAAGTTAACTATAACAGCAGACATAAAGAACGAACGGGCTGAGAACATTTTATAGAAAGTAGAGCCCAATGATAGAAAATAGCGTCAAAACGGTTTTTATAACAGAAAGCATCCAGAAAGTCCAACATCTAAGTAACAGCTTCAAAAAGAAACAACGGAGAAACGGAAGAGGAGAAATGACCGATGAATAACTGAGGGACTTTCCAGGAGCTGGAGAGGGTGAGACGCCACGCAGAAAGGCCACCGACCGCCCGGCACCAGAAGCACAACAGCGCGGCTGTGACGTTTCAGGACCCTGGAGAGCAGACAGCCCTCCGGAGAGCAGCGCGGGGCAGCCCGGGACCCCCGCCTGAGGCTCTGCTCTGGGGGAGGCCGCCCCTCCTGCCTGCCGCAGGGTCAGTGCAGGAATGGCAGCTGGGCACAGCCCCGGCTGGGACGCCCCCCGTTCTTGCAGCCGGGCAGCAGGGGGGCAGCAGGCCCAGGGCCCAAATGCGGCTGCAGGAGGTGTCTCCCGGGGGTGTCTGCAGGCAGGCAGAGGAGGCCTGCTGACCGGTGAGTGGGCTTCCTCCCAACGGAGCGGCCCTGGTTGGGAGGGGCATGGGGCTGCAAAAGCCTCCTTGATCAAACGCAGGGCTCCCACAACAGCCCCCCTCCAAAGCGAGGGGGCACCAGGGTCCAGGGGCAGCCTCACCCTCGCCGTGGCTCACACACCAGGCCCAGGCCCACGGGGGCAGGTTCCGCTTCTGCCCGGGTCATGGGTGGTGGCCAAGGGCCCATGTCCCTCTGCAGGCAGGGGAGGCAGGAGACACCTCCTGTCGTCACGCACGCACACCCGCGGGTGAAGCAGAGTCAGGTCCCTGCAGAGAGCGCCACGCGGGGCACCCTGCCGTCTGCCAGGCTCGGGGCAGGAGGGGGCCGCTGAACAACGGCCAACCCGGTGCGGGGGCGGAGAGGGGAAACTCGTGAAGACAGCACGGCGGGGAACAGAGGTGGGGGCACAGGAGGGCCGGGCACGGGGCGGGGGACAGGGCAGGGCAGGGCAAGACGCACCTGAGCGAGCTCACCTCCTCCCTGGAGAACAGGAAGCTCTGCTCAGCCGGGCCCGCCTGCGACTTCAGTATCTTCAGCTCCATCTCCAGCTGTGAGGAGACACGGGTGAGAGGTCAGCCTGGACCACAGGCCAGGAAGACAGGGGCGAGACGTCAGCCTGGACCAGGGGCCAGGGAGACACGGGCGAGAGGTCAGCCTAGACCAGGAGCCCGGGAGCCCGGTGGTGAGAGGTCAGCCTGGACCAGGGGCCCGGGAGCCCGGAGGTGAGAGGTCAGCCTGGACCACGGGCCCGGGAGCCCGGAGGTGAGCGGCAGCCTGGACCAGGGGCCCGGGAGACACGGGCGAGAGGTCAGCCTAGACCAGGAGCCCGGGAGCCCGGGGGTGAGAGGTCAGCCTGGACCAGGGGCCCGGGAGACACAGGGCGCAGCCACTTCCCTGTGTGGGCAGGTGAGGAGAGCCTTGGCTGACGCCCGCTGTGCTGCCTCTTGAACCAAGCCCTCCGGCCAGTCCTGCCAGGGCTTCCTCGGGTGACCTGACTTGAGGGATTCCTGGGTCCGACACCCAGTCGTGGGACGCCCCGATCAGCCATCAGGTCCCTGGAGGAGACCTCGCCCCTAAATGGGCCAGCGGGCCTGGGAGACCTGAGCCTGCCCGCCGGAGTGCGGACCAAGCGCAAGCACCCTGGGGACCAGCTCCCAGAACAGCCTCGGCGGAACTGAGTTACACGCAGGCCCACACGCAACGCCTCCACCTCTCCTGGCGCTGAAGGACACGGCCCAGCGCCCGCCACACTAGCTGCAGCCCGTCCAGAGCGGGGAGGTGCCCTCGGCGTGGCCCTTCGTCAGGGCAACGGCCGGATTCACTGGCCAGCACCAATCACGCCTGCGCCACGTGGCATCACGGGCAGAGCAGAACCCGGCCGTGTTCAGAAGCGCCGGTGTCCACTGTGTCCAGAGGCCCCCAGACCTCTGCTCAGAAGCTGGAGCCTTGGACAAAGCTCCTCCTGAGAACCACGCTGTCCGTGCGCTGCTGTCCCCGAGTGTCCAGTCCCTCTTCTCTGATGCCATCCGCACCTCCTGCCTGGCAGCCGGTGGGGGTCACCCAGGAGCTCCCCCTCCCCACTGTGTCCACCTTCACAGTCACGATCGAACAGATCAGCGGACACGAACTTCCCTGGACTCGGAAGGGTCTCCTCTGGGGGACGTGGGCCTGGCAGTTGGTTCGGGCTGGTCCCTGTTCCATGCAGGCGAGGGCTGATCTGGCAGCAGGGCATGGTGGTGGTCTCTCCTGGAGACCCACAGCCCTGGTGCCAGGCCCTGCCAGAGGCCCGCACACCTCGTCCTGGAACCCATGGGCGCTTTGCAGCCTCAGGAATTGCACTCAGATGGGTGAAGTGGAGAAGCCTCCCTCCAGTTTTGCCCGGCTCCTCTCCCAGCCGGCAGCCCCCAGGCTCGGCTCACGCATTTACCAGTTACAAGGCTGACAATCTTCCCTTCTTTAAAACGTATTTATAAAAACGCTATCTGCAAGTATTCTAACCTTGTTCTGTAGTTAATTTTTTTCACGTAGTACACTTGGAGGCATTTTCAGATCCGCACACAGAGAGTGCCCAGTTCACCTTCACGGCTCCCGGAACCGCCCCTGACAGACACCTTCCTGCCAACCAATGTCTGATCTGCTTCCCATGCGGCAGCTCAGACACGCAGATCCCCTGGGCACGAGCTGACCCTGCAGCCGAGTCCCAGGGCTGCAAGTCGGCACGCAGTCCCATCTGACGCTGTCACCGCCCAACGCGCGGCCGTCAGTCGCTCCCAGGCTGCGGTGACCCGAGTGGAGGCGGGCGAGCTCGGGCTGCTCAAGCCAAAGGCCTTTCAACAACAAGACGCGGCGAGGGCTGTGGGTGTCTGAGCAGCCTGCGGGCATTCTTCTGCTCTGCCGGAGGAAGTAGCTGGGGGGTATACTGGGTGTCAGCACCATCAACCTTCTGCATCCAACTGGCCTTGGGCCCAGATGCAGGGGGCCAGCACCTAGTAGACGCCTTCGAGCTGGCAGGAGTCTCAGGGTCTGCACGGCACAAAAGCACTCGGGCCAGGAAGTTACCCACTCCTCGGGGAGGAGCTGAAGGCCCCGCACTTCATGCCAGAGCTGAACTCGTTACTGTTCCGTCTTGCGTGAGTGGTTCCCTCTGTTTCTGCGTTTTCTTGCTTTTCTGAAGGTCTCTCACAGACGAGAGGCGGGGACGGGGAAGGCCCCTCGGGTCCTGCTGGGCTTCAGGGCGGGGCCCAGCCATCCTCCCTGCGGCGCAGAAAGGCTCCTCGCCCTCCAGGGAACGTGGCTTCCTGTCTGTAACCAGGCCAGCTTCCAACGTCCTGTCCCCAAGAATCCTGGGCCCTCTCTCTCCTGACCCGCCCACCCCTTAATTTGAAAAAAGAACCCAAACCACCTGTTCTCAGGAAGCTGGGCCCCGTCCCGGGGCTCGTCCCAGGGCCCGTCCATTAGGACCCGCGGCTCCTGGCCGCCGGCTTCATGCTGCTGCTGGAGCAGGGGGAAGGTTTTCCTCGGTGTCTGACTTGCCATCTGTAGACACAGGCTCCGTCAAGTTCCTGTGGGTTGGCTCTGCCGCCCACCACCTCGTGGGGTCTCACGTGGGCTGCGAGGCCTGCTGGCCGGCCGTCTCGCCCTGGCCGCGTCCCTGCTCCTCCTCAGCACCGGTCCTGCATCTCTTCCTGTCCAACAGTGACCACTGCAATCTCCAGAACACCAGGCTACGGACGGTTCTAATACCGGACACTGCTGACCGCTTTGTGGCCTTGGTGGAACTAATCCAGCATTTTCCTATTTACAGTGAGTGTGTCGGTTTTCCCTTGAAATGAACACATTCGTGCTGAGAAATCACCTGTATGTTATCACGGGATCTGTTGGACTTTGTCAAGCAGGCTTTTAGCAAATACGGAGCATACGTCCTGTGAGCTGACAGCCCAGGATCGGAGCTGCAGCCTGTCCTGGAGAAGCCCTGTGCACATAACCTCCCAACAGGCGTGGACACACATGGCACCTCCGAGCGCCTGCGCACGTCCCGTCCCGACACACGTGGAGACACGCAGCAGAGGCGGGCCCCTGCGGCGCCGGTGTCCGTAGGACCCGCGCTTCCCTGCCCTGTGCCCGGGCAGCCTGGTGGTGTGGACGCACTGGAGCTGCAGCGGGATTTCCCTGGGCTCACACTGTCTCTTGCCTTTCCGTGTCTTCCTGTTTGCTGGCCGGGCACAGAGGTGGTGGGTTTTTTTTTTTACAAATTGGTAGTGACTGGTCTGTTTGAAATTTCTCTCTTCTGGAGTCAGTATTCATGGGCTATATTTTCGTAGAAAATGACTCATCTCTTTCAGGTTTCCACTGTAAGCAGAGCTGTGACACAATCCCTGACTGTTTGTGGGGCTCCCAGGCCTCGAGTCTCTCTCCAGGGCTCGCTCTAACGCGCGCTTCCAGCTGGCCTCCTCACCGATGAGGGGGGCGCGTGTGCAGGAAAGTGCTCACCCTGCGTGTCCAGCTCCAGTGCTCTGCGGGGCTGCAGCTGGGAGCCTCAGACCAGAGCCTTCGGCGCCCAGGACACGCTCGCCTCACCCACCCCAGCCCAGTCAGCAGCTCCAAGCTAACTACTCTTATTTCTTGGCTTGGGTGGTGGTGGTTTCTACTAACTTTTTACTAGGGTTGTGAATGACTAATATGTCTTACTTGCTTGTTTTCAAAGCACGGGCCTCTGGATCTGTCATCTCTACCATTCTTCACTTTCTCATGACTTCGGCTTTCATCTTTACAAGCTCGCACCTCTTTACGAAGGTTAACTCTGGACGGGGTGTTTGGCCCGCACATGCCCTCTCCTCCTTGCTCAGTGGCCTGAATACTGAAGCCTGGGGCTTTCCTTCACAGCGCTGGTCTGGCTGTTTCCCACAGGCTCTGGAGAGAAGGCTTCCCATTAAGACTATTTTCTCCACTTTAGACCCAAGAATGAAGACCGACTGTCTTACTCCACTGCTTTCTTTCTTTCAAAAATTAGGTGCTGCTTCTTTTTTTGGTTGTGCTTTTAAATTCAGATTTCATCACAGGATGCTCAGAGGAAAGCTCCCTGTCCTAGCTCCATCTGGGTGTCTCTGAGCTTTAAGCAGTCTACTTTATTCTGGCTGGGCCGGGCTTCTCACCAGGAGGCGTCTCTCCTCGCGGGGCACGGGCTCCAGCGAGCAAGGGCTCAGCAGCCTCGGCTCCGGGCTGAGCGGCTCCACGGCCTGAGATCTCCCCAGACCAGGATGGAACCTGTGTTTCCTGCACCGCAAGCTGCTTTTCAACCAGGGGACCAGCAGGGAAGCCCGTGCGACCAGAGGGCGCGGCTCTCGCAAGCCAGCCTCGCCTGGGGTCTGGTGAAACGGCGAGGGCTGGACTCACCCTCTCGCTCAGCTCCACCCCTGGGGAAGACCCCAGGGACAGCACCTGCGGAGCCCCCAGGCCGGCGAGGCGACGGCCTTCGGGCAGCTCAGCGCGTTCTCTCCAGGGCTCGCTCTAACGCGCGCTTCCAGCTGGCCTCCTCACCGATGAGGGGGGCGCGTGTGCAGGAAAGTGCTCACCCTGCGTGTCCAGCTCCAGTGCTCTGCGGGGCTGCACGCTGGGAGCCTCAGACCAGAGCCTTCGGCGCCCAGGACACGCTCGCCTCACCCACCCCAGCCCAGTCAGCAGCTCCAAGCTAACTACTCTTATTTCTTGGCTTGGGTGGTGGTGGTCTCTACTAACTTTTTACTAGGGTTGTGAATGACTAATATGTCTTACTTGCTTGTTTTCAAAGCACGGGCCTCTGGATCTGTCATCTCTACCATTCTTCACTTTCTCATGACTTCGGCTTTCATCTTTACAAGCTCGCACCTCTTTACGAAGGTTAACTCTGGACGGGGTGTTTGGCCTGCACATGCCCTCTCCTCCTTGCTCAGTGGCCTGAATACTGAAGCCTGGGGCTTTCCTTCACAGCGCTGGTCTGGCTGTTTCCCACAGGCTCTGGAGAGAAGGCTTCCCATTAAGACTATTTTCTCCACTTTAGACCCAAGAATGAAGACCGACTGTCTTACTCCACTGCTTTCTTTCTTTCAAAAATTAGGTGCTGCTTCTTTTTTTGGTTGTGCTTTTAAATTCAGATTTCATCACAGGATGCTCAGAGGAAAGCTCCCTGTCCTAGCTCCATCTGGGTGTCTCTGAGCTTTAAGCAGTCTACTTTATTCTGGCTGGGCCGGGCTTCTCACCAGGAGGCGTCTCTCCTCGCGGGGCACGGGCTCCAGCGAGCAAGGGCTCAGCAGCCTCGGCTCCGGGCTGAGCGGCTCCACGGCCTGAGATCTCCCCAGACCAGGATGGAACCTGTGTTTCCTGCACCGCAAGCTGCTTTTCAACCAGGGGACCAGCAGGGAAGCCCGTGCGACCAGAGGGCGCGGCTCTCGCAAGCCAGCCTCGCCTGGGGTCTGGTGAAACGGCGAGGGCTGGACTCACCCTCTCGCTCAGCTCCACCCCTGGGGAAGACCCCAGGGACAGCACCTGCGGAGCCCCCAGGCCGGCGAGGCGACGGCCTTCGGGCAGCTCAGCGCGCCTGCCGCGGCGGCCCCTCCAGCCAGCGCCGCCTCTTCTGCAGCAGGGTCGGTCACAGGTGGCTCCAGACACACGCAGCAGACCCGGGGGTGGGGGGCCGAGGCACAGAGCACGGGACCCGACGCAGGAGACGCGCATGGGCCCCAGTCCTGGTCTCAGTCGCTGACAGCGGAGTCTCTGCTGGGGGCGACTCTGAAGCAACAACACACTGCCTCCTTCTGGAAGAGTCGCCTGGCGCCCCAGGGAGGTCGAGGGGGGGGGTGGAGCAGGGCCAGGACAGACCTTTCTGAAGCACCTGGGGAGGGACGGGACCCCAGGAGGCCGGGCTGTCTGACAGGGACTGCCTGCAACTCCAGCTCCAAGCCGGTCCCTGGAAACCTGTTCCCGCCTTGGCCCGCGCTCCACCCCGGGACAGGGAGTGGGCCACCGAGTGCACACCCACCCCCGTGCCTCTCCACCTGGCCCGCATCGCCCCGAGGCCCAGAACCTGGGGGCAGCCCTGCCCTCCGCGCCTCCTCCCACCAGAGCCGGAGAGGGTGCTTCTGTCAGACGGAGGGCCTGGGCGGGACTGAGCCTCCCCAGGAACAGACACTGACCAGCGGGCAGCAATGCGCAGGATCCCAGAGAGGTGGGCCCCAAGGCTGGCCCAGCTCACAGCCTGGGAGTGTCCAGGACACAGCACAAGCCGGAGGAGGAGCAGAGACAGGAGCGCGGGGAGGCCGGAAGCCAGAGCCGACAGGGTGCGTGGGGGGCAGGGAGGAGGGGCCCCCGGGGCCGAGGACCAAACAGGAATAAGGACGAGAGAGACCAGGCCTGCTCCCTGCAGCCAGGCTGGCGTCTCTGGGTCCGCGGGTGCTGGGCAGGCACACCGCAGGCATCACCACCTCAGCAGAGCGCTACCCCGCCCTGGACCCACTGGTGACATGCCCTGTCCCTCTCCACCAGGAGACTGGACGCTAATGGTCCTCAAGGTGCACTCGCTAGTACGGCACGACCTTTAGACAGAGCCTGTGAACTTCAGTTTAATTCAAGAGGATGTGCCGCTGGGGCCCAGGGGTGGTACCCAACCCCACAAAGCAATAACTGGCGTGGGGGCGAGGACGTGCTCCCCCTCCCCTAAAGGCAAGTCTAACTACGTGGCCGCTGGTGAGCAGCAGCCTGAGGGGTCACACACGTCTCAGCAAAGGAGCCCGGCCTCTGGCCAGCTCCACAGACGGTCACGACGGGGCCGAGGGCCAGGGTTCCAGAGCTGCCCCCCAAGGGCCCTCACTGCAGAGGTCCAGGCCACTGCCTTCCCCCCAGAGCCCCACTGGGCAGGGCCCCAGGCCTCCTGGAGACGAGAGGATACTGAGATCAGAGGGGACCCTGGCCGAAGGGCCTGCTCAGCCTGGACCCATTGAGCACCCAGGAAGGTCTCGGGGGGGTGGGGGGGCTGCGTCCTAGGAGGGTCTGGAACGACCCTCTTGTCAATTCCGCCTCAGCCTCGGGGCCACGCCAGGTGCAAAAGGCCACAGGCTATCAGCAATGGCTCAGCCAGCTGCTGACCTGAGCTGAGACACACCATTGCCTCGGATAAAAAGAAGTCCCACTGGGGAACGTGTCCAGGCTGCATTTCACCCTGGAAGGCCATTTCTTGAGTCGGTACATTTGCTAAGAGAGAGAGCTCTCACAGCACGGACCCGTAGGGAGCCGCCGCCTCCCAGGGAACCCGCCTGCCAGCTGGAGTCCAGTGGGAGGCCCACCTGAAACCTGGTGAGTGAGCGCCAGGCCTCACCTGGAGCAGAGGACGGAAGGACCGCCAAGAAAGTGCAGAGAAAGAAAGTGACCCAAGGTCGCGCTGTGTCTGCTGTGGGAGCCCCACAGGCCCCACGAGAGCAGCTCCAGCTTCGCTCATGCAGAGATGGGGGGGGGCGCTCCGCCAGGCCGGGCCGGCGGGACCCTGGCCCTCTGCCCTGTCGTCACAGCCTGGCTCTCAAAGATGCAGGGGCTCGCAAGGCCACAGGTTCAATCACCGTCTGGCTCGACCTACGTGAGCCTGAGCGGCGTGGGCCTGCACACGTGGATTCACGCCTCTGGGCCAGGCTCCTAAGAAAGCAGCGTTTCTCAGCGGGTGCTGAGGCTCAGGGCAGGGGTCCAGGGCTGGGGAGGCCCGCTCCTCCGGTCTCCGTGGTCTCCTCCACCAACGGGCCCTACCGACAGGCCTGCCTAGGACAGACGTTTTTCAGTCACAGCAGGACAGATCCAGAACGTGAAATGACTCACCACCGGTCAGAACCAAGAGGTGCTTTTAATAATTTACGGAAAGGCAGATGGCTCCACTGGGGGACTGTGATGAGGCCGGATGTTCGGGTGGGGAGTGCAGGCGGGCGATGGTGCGGGTGGAGAACAATGGAGGCTCACCCCGCTCCCAGTGATTCACTGGCCTGAGTGTTGCGGTCGACAATGACGCAGCGTCAGCGAGGTCCATGGGGGTGGGCACCGCCCGGCAGGGCTACGAACCCCCTCCCACCACCTGTGCGATCCGTGCTCGAGCCCCAGGACTCAGAGTGAGCCCCAGGACTCAGAGCGAGCACCGCTGGTGCTCGCGTGCAAGGAAAGCCCCAGAGGCCTGCGAGCCCCTGGAACCTGCCTGGCTGCGCTGTCCACAGGCAACGGAGGCGGCTGTAAAGCACGTGTCCCTGGGTGGTACGCAAAGCCTGGGTGCTCACAGCCTGGACCCTGAGCCCACTTGGAGACAGAGCGCAGGAGGAAGGCGGCAGGAGGCAGAGGGGGTCGCCAGGCAGCCCGTGCTCGCCCTCCGTCTGGACGTGGTGCTTCCAGGAGGAGCCCTGGGAGTTGGGCTGCAGACCCGAGCACAGGTGTCCAGCCCAGTCCCCAAGGTCGTCGAGTGGCAGCACTGTGACAGTCAGAACCCAAACCCCGCCTCCAGCCACAGCCTGCCCAAGCCAATCAGGGTGAGGCGCGTCAGACACAGCCACAGTGGGGGAGCCAATCAGGGCGAGACGCGTCAGACACAGCCACAGTGGGGGAGCCAATCAGGGCGAGGCGCGTCAGACACAGCCACAGTGGGGGACGCCTTTCCTTGGGACATTAATCGCATTTAAAGAAAAAAACATGAATGTATCACACATACTAATTGGCATGAACTTGCTAATTATTAACAAAAAGTCAACTGTCTTTTGCAGTCATCTGCAATTACCTAAAGATGCTTAACTATTTTTCTAAATGTCTCTTCTTGCCTAGTGAGCTGACTTTGGGCTGGGGAACAGCAGGTCAGGGAGCTGGGGCTGGGAGAGCAGGAGCAGGAGCTGTCCTAGACGGAGGCCCTGGGGTGCAGTCAGGGCCCCTGGACGCAAGCTGCTCGCCACCCAGACCCAGGGGAGCCCGCCCTCTCACGGCAGCAGTGGACCGGCAGGACTAAGGCCTTCGGCACTGGCGTGGGAGGGTGGGCTGACCGTGGCCTCCCAGCCTCAGTGTGCGCTCTGGTCACTGCGCCCGCTCCAGCCTCTTACTCCTCCACCCCTGGGGGGTCTACATCAGACCAGAAAGCCCCCTGTAACCAAACGCAAGCACTTCCTGGGCGACCCCCTCCCTGAAGACTGGCCCACGGGCATCGGGCCCCGGGCCGCCGCCCTGCACCAGCCTGTGTCCCCAGGGGCTGCAGGGGCCTCTGGACCCAGTCAGGAGCGAGAACAGAGGCTCACACGCTCCTGCCCTCAGGGCCCTGGGCACTGCCATGTCTCATTTTCCGTTTAACAAGGAAAGAGAAGAGACAAGTGAAATAAGCAACACAAAATAAGCTAAAGATGGGACAATCAAAGGCAGAGATTAAAAGCCTCTCTGAGGAGACAGCGACAGCCCGGATCCCACAACAAGCCTGAAAGGACCCGTGAGAGGAGCCCCCGGTGGCCGGGCGTGCACGTGGGGGCCACCAGCACCGCACCTCTGGGCTTAGACATGAGCCAGGCTGTGCACTCCATGACCTCTGATGGGTCAGCACGGCTGGGACAAGCTGCTTCCTAGAAGTGAAGTGAAGCCGCTAAGTCGTGTCAGACTGTTTGCGACCCCATGGACTGTAGCCTACCAGGCTCCTCTGTCCATGGGATTTTCCAGGCAAGAGTACTAGAATGGGTTGCCATTTCCTTCTCCAGGGGAACTTCCCGACCCAGGGACTGAACCCGGGTCTTCCGCACTGGAGGCAGACGCTTTACCGTCTGAGCCACAAGGAAAGCATGCTTCCTGGAGAGGGGGCCCCAGAGGTCTCCCGGTGGCCAGGGGAGGGCCTGGCACTGAGTTTAGGGCACCAGGCCCAGAGGAGGCTCTCCACCATAGCTGACACCAGACTTGCCCTAGAAGACGTGCAATAATACCCCTGCCTGGCTGCCCGCTCCCAGCAAGCTCCAGGGTAACTGGTGTGGAGGAGGGACTTCAAAGCCCCTGGAGGCTTCACACGAGGAGCAGAAACTGCAGGAGCTAAAGGTAGGAGGAAGCACACAGCCCTGCAGCCCCCAGAGGGGCCGCTGCCCCAGCGGACAAGCGCAGCAGGCCTGTCCCCCATCTCCTGAGAGGGCACCCAGCTCATCCAAAATAGCCCCAGGGCTGGGGAAGGGCCACATGCAGGCTTCCCAGCCTGGAGCCCGGGGCGGGCGTGTGGTCCTCAAGGCTTCATCTCGTTTCTCAGGGCAACTGTGCCCTGGGGCACGCTCCAGCTCAGCCCCAGCAGGAGACCCACAACATCCGGTCCCCAGGGCCTCGTGGGAGGGGCCATCGGCCTTCAAGGACGCCCCACCCCAGCCCGGCCCAGAGTCAAGGTCAGTGGACAAGTACAAGAAGGTGGGGAGAGCCCCTGTCACCACAGCCCCCCGCCCCCTGTCACCAGAGCCCCCTCCCAGCTCCCAGAGGCTGTGGTCAGGAGCCGGGACTTCCCGGGTCCAGACGCGCCCTCTGTCTCCTCAGGTAATGCCCCCCTAGGCCCCAGGCCACCCTGGCCTGTCCAACGGCGTCCATCACACACGGGACTGGGGTCCTCACTGGGCACAGCCTCTCCACCTCAGGTGGGGCCGACCCCGACCCCCGACAGGCATCTGCACTGGAGCAGCCAGGCGGGGTCGGCCTTGGGCTCTGCCATTGGGCACCGACGCCCACCGAGGGGTAAGCACTCCGGGCTCCGGACCCCATGCCCGAGGCATCTCTGACGTCCTCTGAACCCAGCTCCCTGATCCCGCTTGCCTCCCCACCCCCAACTCCTCGGCTGGGTGCCCCCCCGCCACGCCCCCTGGGCCCCCACGGGTGGAGCCCTCCCGACAGAAGGGTCAGCAGTGGTGGCAACAGCTAGGGGACCGCGGGGCACAAGGCGCGTTCAAGGACGCCTCACCCCCATCTGTGTCTGCCCCACCGCAGGCAACACCCTGACAAGACTGACTGCAGGTGGGAGCCCCAGCGCCCACAGCAGCCTCCGGCGCCCCGCCCACAGCAGCCTCTAGGGGCGCCCCGGCCAGCGGGCCTGGTCCTGGGCAAACGGACAACACACGCCAATTCTGCCGCACGGCCTGTGCCCAGGGGTGTTGCCAGACCAGGCGCCGCCAGACCAGGCGCGGGAGCGGCTCACAGTTCGCACTGGACGAGGACGCTCACGGCCACGCTGTCTCCCGTGGGCACCGAGGCCCAGCGGGGTCATGTGGCCGCGTCTGCACGCGCCCAGGCGAGGGCTCCCGGCCGCGAGGATGACAGGGCGGACGTGGTCTGATGTCAAAAGTCAGCCCGCAGCCACAGCAGCAGAGAAACAAAGAGGACGCGCGAGGCTGGAGGGCCCAGTGCACACACGGAGAGGGGTGTCCCTTAGCGTCAGGGTGGGGTCCACGCTGCCGGGTGGTGTGGCCTCGGGCAAGGGGCACTCTGGACCCCAGCCTGGAGCAGACGAGGAGTCTGGACTCAACCATGAAGCCCCCCTCCCCACTGGTAGCCGCATCTCTGATGGAGAAGTCAGTCAAGGGCCCCGCGGCTGTGCCAGCAGGGCCCTGGGCTCCCCTTGGCCACACAGGCCTCCACCGGGCGCGGTGTCGGAACTCACCATGTCGGCTCTTTGCTTCTGGCCTCCCAGCTCCTCCAGCGCCTGTGACAGCTGAGCCTTCAAGACAAGACAGAAGGAAGGTCAGTGGGCTTTCTCCTCCCAGGGAGCAAGGGACCACACCTGCCACTTTCCGGGGAGCCCCAAATTCCCCGTTTGGAAGGAGGGGCAGTGGTAACATAACAGCTTGCCGAGGCCACCCCTGAGCAGCTGCCTGAAGGAGAGGGCGTTCAGGGTGGAGTTTCGGTGCCCGGGTCAGAGGCCAGGGGAGCGGGCCTGCACAAGGAAGCAGGCACCGACCAGCACAGCCTGCGCCGAGGTGACAGGACGGGGTGGGGGACGGGGCACAGCCTGGGGCTGGCAGGGGCCCCTCCATCTTTCCGGGGGCCTGGAGCACCAGGTAACGGGGCCCCTGGGGGATCCGCCTGGGGATGCTCATCAAGCTGACAGTGCCGACGTGTGATCTGTGTGTGTGCCTGCGTCACACTTCAGTGAGAAAGTAGCTTCAAAATATACAGGCACCAGCACTCCAGAGGACAAATTAGGGAGAAAGGGAGGCGGTTCTGCTACAACAAGCGGAGGAGTCTAAGCAGGACGCGCACCATCGCTGCAGGCGATCAGACAGCCCGTCTCCAGCCCTGGGGAGGGCCAAGTGGACGCACAGCACGGCATCCACCCGCGCGGAGACCCGAGGAGTGCCGCGGGCCCTTGGCTGGAGGAGGGAAGGCCTCCGACAAGCCTGGAAGGACACAGGCTGGGCGGGGGGCAGGGGGCGGCGGGGAAGCCCCTCACCAGCACTGCTGCAGCCCTTCCTCAGAGCAGCCCAGGGGCCCGGGGAGCCGTCAGGACGGCTTCCAGCAGAGCCGAGGAGGCAGGACCAGGCCGCCGTGGCCCCTGGGCTCCGGGAAGGCTGCTGGGTAGGGGCAGAACGAAGCCACAGGTGCCAGGTCGACCCTCCCTCCTCAGCAAAACCCGCAGACATCAGCTTCCTGGCATCAATGGGCAGGCCCCCAGAACCTGGGTCTGCGGGATGGAGACGTAGGAGACGGGCCCCCGCCGCACCGGCTCCTGTCTTCACATGCCCTTGGCCTGGGCAGGGCCTTGGGGACTGGTCGCGCAGGAGGGGACTCTGTGCAGAGGCCACTGCGGGGAGGGCCAGGGCCACAAGACGCCCGTCTCGGCCACTCAGGAGACCTGGGGGTGCAGGACGAGGGCAGCCGCAGGCCACACACAGCCCTGATGCCCGGGCCTGGACGGGCAGAGAGGACGGAGGAGCCCTCACTGCCCCGGCCGGCTCCTCGCCTGGGGGAGCAAGGCACTGGCGGCGCCTAGCTGGTGTGCTCTGCACCCGGGGGGACCCTGAGGTGGCGCCAAGGGGGGGAACCCTGCAGGGTGAGCCTTACACGGGGGTGCAGCGCAGTGACACGGGAAGAAAGCAGGCCGCCTGGGAGACTCCGGCCGGCGACTTCACGACAGCTCATGCGGCCCAGACCAGGACGCTTCCTGAAAGACACAGCCGCCCTGAGTTCTTGGGGGACACGCTCCCTCCGGCTGCGCTGTGTGGAGCGGAGCTGCCGGGGCAGGCATGTGGACAGAGGAGCCGGCCAGCTCAGGGGCCGTCAGCGGGAGGCGCCCGGTGACCGCAGAGCCGGTAGGCCTGGGCACCGCCGGCCGCAGGGGAAGGCTGCACCCAGACCTCGAGGGGCTGCTTTATCAGTGAGAACTGCCCCTGACCCAGCGCCGGAGGCGGGCCAGGCGGCGCCCGAGGTCACAGGGACGGGAGGAGGCTGGAGCTTCAGGGCCCTGCCTTCCGGCCCACTGCGCACAGGGCGGCGACGGAGCGCAAAAACGGATGCTGGGTGAAGGGCGCATCCGGGCAGCACCCAGACGCACCTTCAGCAGGAAGCGGACAGGGCCCAGCCCTCGTGGATGCCGGGCTGCAGGCAGGGGTGCGCCGCGCTTCCTGAGGCCGTAGGCACATCGGCCAGTAAGTGAGCAGGCGGCAGCGTGTGGGGCTCAGCCTGGCACCAGGCTCTGCAGGCAGGCGTGGCTCCAGGGCGGCCGCAGGATAGAGCCCTTCACC
The DNA here is from genome assembly GCA_006408675.1 of Madoqua kirkii. NCBI lineage: Eukaryota > Metazoa > Chordata > Mammalia > Artiodactyla > Bovidae > Madoqua > Madoqua kirkii. The sequence continues at coordinate 22,922 of SJYC01005425.1, read as the reverse complement.
CCTCAGGATCCCGGATGAACCGAATGTCTCCCAGGCCTGGAGCGAGCCGGGCCCCGCCATGCACTCAGGACCACCGCAGGCATGTCCATGGGGAGCCTGGCCCGTCCCGGCTCAGTCCACCCCACTGACAGCTGGGGTGCTTAGCCTGTGGGCAGTGGGCCTGGGACCACAGCTCAGCACCCTGGAACTTGGGCAAGTGCCAGGCTTCAGCCCCTGTCCTCAAGAGCTCTCTCCTCACCAGCCCTCCGCCTCTGAGACATCACCACGGGCAGGAGGCCAGAGCAGAGACCAACCCCAAGGCCTCCTGACCTGGAAGAGCATCCCGGCGGAGGGTGTCGTGAGGGGGAAGGAGCAGCTCAGCTGTTATCCCCTCAGAGAACGTGGGTTCAGACAACCACCAGGGGCCAGATGGAAAAGGTCAACAAAACCAGGAGCTGTCTTTTTAATAGACAAACAAAACTGACAAACTTCTAGCTGAACTAAAGAAAAAGATAAAGCTCAAGTCAATAAAATCAGAGATGAAAGCAAAGACGTCACAAAGGATGCCATAGAAACAGGAAGACTGAAGAAGTGCTGTGATCAACACCCCACACCAGAAAGCTGGACAGCGTGGGAATCAACTCCTATAAACACAACCAGGAAAACCTTAAAAAAAAAAAAGGTCTGAGCAAACCAATAACAAGAAACGAGAATTAATGGGAAAAAAAAACCCCTCCCTACAAAGAAAGGCCCAGGATTACAGGGCTTCACTGGAGAATTTTACCAAACATTTAAAAAAGTATTAGTACCAATCCTCCTTGAACTCGTCCAAAAAATCAAAGAGAAGGGAACACATTCAAATTCATTTCACAAGGCCAGCGTTACTGATAGGAAAGCCAAACAAGGGTGCCAAAAGAACAAAAGCAAAATGAAACAACTGCCAACAGCCCTGATGAACACAGATGCAAAAATCCTCAGCAAAACACTAGCAAACGGAATCCAACAGCCCGCCACAGAGATGGCACGCCACAGCCAAGCGGGCTCCATCCACGGGGTGCAAGGGTGGCTCAACTTCCAGCCCAGTCGAGGCAAAACAACACGTCAGCAGAATGAAGGAGAAAAATGACATAAGCATCTCAACATGGGCAGGGAAAACAGCTGACAAAATTTAATATCTTTCTGCAACAAAATTAATTAGGTACCAAAGGAATGTTTTTCAGCATAATAAAGCCCATAGCTAATCTATTCAACAGTGAAAAGCTGAAAGCTTTTCTTCTACGATGAGGAACAAGGGAAGGCCACCCACTCTCACTGGAAGCCCAAGCCAGAGCAATCAGACAAGAAAAAGAAACAAAAGGCATCTAACAGGAAAGGAAGCAGCAAGACTGTCTCCTCGCAGATGATACGGCCTTACCCACAGAAAAGCCTTAAAGCCTTCACTAGAAAACCGTTAGAGCTAGGGAACAAACGCAGCAAATACACAGGAGCCAATATGCAAAAGTGCGCTGTGGGCTTTGCTGGACGTCAAGCGGTGAAGAATCTGCTTCCCGAGCAGGGGACGCGGGCTCGACGCCTGCTCCGGAAAGACTCCTCGTGCCTTGCGGCAGCTAAGCTGGTGCCGCCACGACCGCTGAAGGCCTCGCGCCCTAGAGCCCAGGCTCCCAGACAAGAGGCTACCAGGAGAGGCCCCCGCAGCAGCCGAGGGGAGCCCCGCCCACCGCAACCAGAGGGAGTCCCACCCAGCAACGCAGGCCAGCACAGCCCGGACCTCCAACAGCTGTGTCTTTCATCTGACGAAGAAACTAACAGTTCCATTTACAACAGCATCAGTTCAGTTCAGTTGCTCAGTCGTGTCTGAATCTTTGTGACTCCATGAACTGCAGCACGCCAGGCCTCCCTGTCTATCACCAGCTCCTGGAGTTCACGCAAACCCAGGTCCATCGAGTCGCTGATGCCATCCAACCATCTGATCCTCTGTCGACCCCTTCTCCTCCTGGCCCCAATCCCTCCCAGCATCAGGGTCTTTTCCAATGAGTCAACTCTTCCCATGAGGTGGCCAAAGTACTGGAGTTTCAGCTTCAGCATCAGTCCTTCCAATGAACACCCAGGACTGATCTCCTTTAGGATGGACGGGCTGGATCTCCTTGCAGTCCAAGGGACTCTCAAGAGTCTTCTCCAACACAACAGTGCAAAAGCATCAATTCTTCGGCACTCAGCTTTCTTCACAGTCCAACTCTCACATCCATACATGACCACAGGAAAAACCACAGCTTTGACCAGACGGACCTTTGATGACAAAGTAATATCTTGGCTTTGGAATATGCTATCTAGGTTGGTCATAACTTTCCTCACAAAGAGTCTTTTAATTTCATGGCTGCAATCACCATCTGCAGTGATTTTCGAGCCCAGAAAAATAAAGTCTGACATTGTTTCCACTGTTTCCCCATCTATTTCCCATGGAGTGATGGGACTGGATGCCATGATCTTCGTTTTCTGAATGTTGAGCTTTAGGCCAACTTTTTCGCTTTCCTCCTTCACTTTCATCAAGAGGCTTTTTAGTTCCTCTTCACTTTCTGCCATAATGGTGGTGTCATCTGCATATCTGAGGTTATTGATATTTCTCCTGGCAATCTTGATTCCAGCTTGTGTTTCTTCCAGTCCAGTGTTTCTCATGATGTCCTCTGCATAGAAGTTAAATAAGCAGGGTGACAATATACAGCCTTGACGTACTCCTTTTCCTATTTGGAACCAGTGTGTTGTTCCATGTCCAGTTCTAACTGTTGCTTCCTGACCTGCATATAGGTTTCTCAAGTGGCAGGTCAGGTGGTCTGGTATTCCGATCTCTTTCAGAATTTTCCACAGTTTATTGTGATCCACACAGTCAAAGGCTTTGGTATAGTCAATAAAGCAGAAATGTTTTTCTGGAACTCTCTTGCTTTTTCCATGATCCAGCGGATGTTGGCAATTTGATCTCTGGTTCTTCTGCCTTTTGTAAAACCAGCTTAAAAATCTGGAATTTCACAGTTCACATATTGCTGAAGCCTGGCTTGGAGAATTTTAAGCATTATTTTACTAGGGTGTGTTGCTGCTGCTGCTAAGTCGCTTTAGTCATGTCCGACCCTGTGCGACCTCATAGCCTCCTACCAGGTTCCCCTGTCCCTGGGATTCTCCAGGCAAGAACACTGGAGTGGGTTGCCATTTCCTTCTCGTGTGAGATGAGTGCAATTGTGTGGTAGTTTGAGCATTCTATGGCATTGCCTTTCTTTGGGATTGGAATGAAAACTGACATTTTCCAGTCCTGTGGCCACTGCTGAGTTTTCCATATTTGCTGGCATATTGAGCGTAGCACTTTCACAGCATCATCTTTCAGATTTGAAATAGCTCAACTGGAATTCCATCACCTCCACTAGTTTTGTTCATAATGATGCTTCCTAAGGCCCCCTTGACTTCACATTCCAAGATGTCTGGCTCTAGGTGAGTGATCATACCATCATGATTATCTGGGTCTTGAAGATCTTTTTTGGACAGTTCCGTGAATTCTTGCCACCTCTTCTTAATATCTTCTACTTCTGTTAGGTCCAGACCATTTCTGTCCTTTATTGAGCCCATCTTTGCATGAAATGTTCCCTTGGTATCTCTAATTTTCTTGAAGAGATCTCTAGTCTTACCCATTCTGTTGTTTTCCTCTATTTCTTTGCATTGATCACTGAGGAAGGCTTTCTTATCTCTCCTTGCTATTCTTTGGAACTCCGCATTCAGATGCTTAGATCTTTCCTTTTCTCTTTTGCTTTTCACTTCCCTTCTTTTCCCAGCTATTTGTAAGGCCTCCTCAAACAGCCATTTTGCTTTTTTGCATTTCTTTTTCTTGGAGATGGTCTTGATTCCTGTCTCCTGTACAATGTTACGAACCTCCATCCATAGTTCATCAGGCACTCTATCAGATCTAGGCCCTTAAATCTATTTCTCACTTCCACTGTATAGTCTTAAGGGATTTGATTTAGGTCATACCTGAATGGTCTAGTGGTTTTCTCCACTTTCTTCAATTTCATTTTGATTTTGGCAATAAGGAGTTCATGATCTGAGCCACGGTCAGCTCCTGGTCTTGTTTTTGTTGACTGTATAGAGCTTCTCCATCTTTGGCTGCAAAGAATATAATCAATCTGATTTCGGTGTCGAGCATCTGGTGATGTCCATGTGTAGAGTCTTCTCTTGTGTTGTTGGAGGAGGCTGTTTGCTATGACCAGTGCATTTTCTTGGCAGAACTCTATTAGCCTTTGCCCTGCTTCATTCCGTACTCCAAGGCCAAATTTGCCTGTTACTCCAGGTGTTTCTTGACTTCCTACTTTTGCAGTCAGTCCCCTATAAGGAAAAGGACATCTTTTTTGGGTGTTAGTTCTAGAAGGCCTTGTAGGTCTTCATAGAACCATTCAATTTCAGCTTCTTCAGTGTTACTGGTCGGGGCATAGACTTGGATTTCCATGATATTGAATGGTTTGCCTCGGAAACGAACAGAGATCATTCTGTCGTTTTTGAGACTGCATTCAAGTACTGCATTTCGGACTCTTTTGTTGACCATGATGGCTACTCCATTTCTTCTAAGGGATTCCTGCCTGCAGTAGTAGATATAATGGTCATCTGAGTTAAATTCCAGTGGTCATGTATGGATGTGAGAGTTAGACCGTGAAGAAAGCTAACACTGAAGAATTGATGCTTTTGAACTGTGATGTTGGAGAAGATTCTTGAAAGTCCCTTGGTCTGCAAGGAGATCCAACTAGTCCATCCGAAAGGAGATCAGTCCTAGGTGTTCACTGGAAGGACTGATGGTGAGGTTGAAACTCTAATACTTTGGCCACCTCATGCCAAGAGTTCACTCATTTGAAAAGACTCTGATGCTGGGAGGGATTGGGGCCAGGAGGAGTTTGGGTGAACTCCAAGGGTTGGTGATGGACAGGGAGGCCTGGTGTGCTGTGATTCATGGGGTTGCAAAGAGTCGGACACGACTGAGCAACCGAACTGAACTGAGTTAAATTCATCCATTCCAGTCCATTTTAGTTCGCTGATTCCTAGAATGTTCACTCTTGCCATCTCCAGGTTGACCCCTTCCAATTTGCCTTGCTTCATGGACCTGACATGCCAGGTTCCTGTGCAATATCGCTCTTTACAGCATCGGCCGTTGCTTCCATCACCAGTCACATCCACAGCCGGGTGCTGTTTTTGCTTTGGCTCCGTCCCTTCTTTCTTTCTGGAGCTATTCTCCACTCCTCCAGTAGCATATTGGACATCTACCGACCTGGGGAGTTCATCTTTCAGTGTCCTATCTTTTTGCCTTTCACACTGTTCATGGCGTTCTCAAGGCGAGAACACTGAAGTGGTTTGCCATTCCCTTCTCCAGTGGACCACATTCTGTCAGACCTTTCCACCATGACCCGCCAGCCTTGGGTGGCCCCACACGGCATGGGCTAGTTTCACTGAGCTGGACAAGGCTGTGGTCCGTGTGATCAGATTGGCTGGTTGTCTGTGATTGTGGCTTCAGTCTGTGCCCTCTGATGCCTCCTCAGTGCCTACCGTCTTACTGGGGTTTCTCTTACCTTGGGTGTGCTATCTCCTCACGCTGCTCCGGCAAAGCACAGCCCCTGCTCCTTACCTTGGGCGTGGGGTAGCTCCTCCCGGCCTGTGTTCTGTGGTAGGTCCATCTTACATACAGCAGTGTGTCCATGCCCATCCCGAGCTCTCCGGGAAGGGCTTCTGTACAGATGAACAGCTGACCTGCTGGCCACGAGGACCACCTCACTGGGGGAAGCGCAGAGCCTGGCACAGGCAGCGGAGCAGCCATAAAACGGCTCCCCTGGCGGCTCAGCGGGAGAGAGCCCACCCGCCAGTGCAGGAGCCAAGAGGCAGGCCTCTGGCCTGGGAAGATCCAGCTCGCCCGTGCACCGCGGCTCTGGAGATCCATCATGCCCGTGCACCACGGCTCCCGAGGATCAGCTCGCCCGTGCACGCGGCTCCTAAGATCCAGCACGCCCGTGCACCGCGGCTCCCAAGATCCAGCACGCCCGTGCGCCGCGGCTCCCAAGATCCAGCACGCCCGTGCGCTGTGGCTCCCAAGATCCAGCACACCCGTGCGCCGAGGCTCCTAAGATCCAGCACGCCGGGCTCCCAAGATCCAGCACGCCCGTGCGCCGTGGCTCCCAAGATCCAGCACACCCGTGCGTGCGCCGAGGCTCCTAAGATCCAGCACGCCTGTGCGCCGCGGCTCCTAAGCCTGTGCTCCAGAGTCCAGGAACTGCCGCTATGAGGCCCACGTGCCACAACTCCTGAAACCCTCTCACCCTGGAGAGCCCGTGCTCCACAACAGGAGAAGCCCCAGCGATGAGACGCCCGGGCACCACAACGAGAGAAAAAGCCCGAGCAGCGGCCAAGACCCAGCAAAGCCGAAAACCAATTAATAAAAATAGTAAATGTAACCAAGGAGGCAAAAGAACTATACACTCGAAAACAAACTGAATACGACGTAAACGAAGGGAAAGACATTCTGTGTTCCTGGACTGGAATCCAGAACACTGTCAAACAGTGCATGCTCTCCAAAGCAAGCAACAGATTCAAAGCGGACTCGACCCACAGTCCACTGACAAGTGTATCAGAAGCAGAAAAGGCACACTATGAGGCTTCTGCACAGCAGGGGAGCAGAAGGAAGGGCGGCCTGCAGAACGGGAGCGTGTGTGTAAGCGACTTGCCACACAGGAGTTACTATCCGACATACATAAGGAGCGCATAAAACTGAATGTATATATTAAAAAAATACCATTGTAAAAATGGTAAAAGGATCTGAACAGACGTTCCTCCAAAAAAGAATAAAAATGGCCAAGAGGAAAGATGCTCCGCGTCACCAGCCGGCAGGGAGACGCAAAGCACAAGCAGTGAGGGGTCCCCTCGCGCCTGGAGGAGGGGTGTCACCAAACGCAACGGGAGTGAGTGTGCAGGGATGTGTCCTGCGCTGCCGTGGGGGGCGGGGCGGGTGCAAACGGGCACAGCGCAACAGCACAGAGGGTCCTTAGGAAGCTAGAAGCTGCAGGGGGCCGCCGCCCATCAGCCTGGCCTCTGCGGCCGGTCCTGCAGCCAGGGGCGGCCCGGGCGGGGGTGTGGTCTGCGCCCCGAGCCCCTCCTTCCTCCCCGCCGCTTCTCTTTAGCTCTTGCTCATCCTGGAATTCAGTCTCAAGACTGTCCAGTTTATTTCCGCTGCGCTTTTTACAGGACTCAGCTCAAGCTCCTTGTGTAAGGGGAGCACCACACACACGCACTTTCACGAGTAAAAGAAAGCTCAGACCTGGTGAACAAGCTAGGCTTCAAAACCTGCCGTTCCTCCTGGCGCCCCCAGGCCAGGAGGCGATAACAGCAACACCGATGGAAGCCCGGGCCTAAGTGACGGGAGGAGTGGAGCCGTGTCCGCCTTTTCCTCAGCTGGAGCCAGGAGTTAACCCCTACGTTATGAAATGGGATTTTCCACAGACCTCCCTGCAGCCCACAGCACCGTAATCTGCTTAATTAAATAAATTGGAGACACAACTCAGGCTAATATCTCGAATCAAGGTGGCGTGAGCCGCATGTTTATGGCTCTGTTGACAGAAGAGGACTCACAACATGTGCCACCAACCGCTGCAGCCACTCCATTAAACGGAGCAAACAGAAGCCGTGCAAGGCGGCAGCGGACGCGGGCTGCTGGGGCTCTCGCGGTCTCAGCACTTCCGGCGGGTCACACTGAGGTGTTTTTGCCAGAATCAAAACACGTTTCCCATTAGAACTGGCTGATTAAGCTAAGTGGGTGAAATGGGACGGCTCTGTATGAAGCAGATGTGCTTTCAAATTCCCTGTGCCCACATCCCGGTTCCCATCCTCCCCAGCGAGCAAAAGCCACGCGTGCCCGTCCCCCGCACCCGAAGGTGGGCGCCTGGCTGGGCCCCACGGAGCAGGCGTGGCGGCGCTCACACTGGCAGCGGGGTCCTCGGGGTTCCAGAACAGAGGCGCTAAGACGGACGGCCGACAACTGCAGCCAGCGTCCAATCCAGCCCCTCCCGGTTCCGTCAATAAAGTTTCATTAACAGAGAGCCTCACCCACCATCTGTCGAGGGCCCGTGGCTGCTTTCACGCTACGGCCCCCGAGCTAAGAATCAAGACCACATGGTCACACGGCCCACAGGCCTTCCTGTGGGTCCCTCATGGACAGCCTGCTGAGCAGAAAGAGGAGCTTGGGGGTGAGCAGCGGGCCGGAGAAAGGCCAAGCAAAAGCACAGGGCAGAGGAAGGTGAGAGAGGACAAGGAGGGGTGAAGGCAGAAAGGGACGGAGCCAAGACGGAACAGAAAGAAGCAAAGGAGGAGAGGGGAGATGCCGGAGGAGAAGAGCGGAGGGGAGGGCAGGGAGAGGGAGCCCACCTGCCACCAGGCCTGCCAGACCCCGGGCAACCCCCGCCCCAGACCAGCTCTCGCTCCAGGCACACCATGAGGCCCAGTGAGCTGTGGGGCTGTGCTGTCTGCAGGCACCGCTGCTCCCTGCAGCTCCTGAGACAGCGGGCAGGACGGGCTCCTTCCCCATGAAGCCCCAGCAGTGCCCACAGCGGGCAGGACGGGCTCCTCCCCACCAGCACCCCAGCAGTGCCCACAGCGGGCAGGACGGGGCTCCTCCCCACCAGCACCCCAGCAGTGCCCACAGCAGGCAGGACGGGCTCCTCCCCACCAGCACCCTAACAGTGCCCACAGCTCAGTGCTGAGTGACGGAGGGCTTGCCCGGAGGCTGTGAACAGCCACTAGCTACCAGGCTCTGTAAAGTTACGTCACTCTCTACCGTCCGTCAGTGTGTGATGCTCAACTGATAAACGTCTGGCAGCAGCTTGAAGCAGCTTCTAAAGTTTCCAAGTGTGGGTAGCTTTCGAGCTTCAGAGACATGAGATGTTACTGTTACTAAAACAAGAACAACACAGCCGCCAGGAGGACCCCAGCCCCGCCTGCAGCCCTGGGGCTGTGTGGGGCCACTGGCCTGGGGGGTCAGTCAGACACCTCGGGGCCTGTCCTGCCGGGGACCTCGCGCCCAGGGGTTCCTACTGGGCGGACTCCGGGGCCCACGGAGGTGGTGCTGGCACAGAGGTTAGTGGAAGGCTGGGGCGGTGTGGGGGAAGCAGGGAGGAGGAGCCTCTGAGATACCGGGGAAGAGCTGAGCGGGAGGAGCGCCCAGGCTGATTGAGCAGAAGCCCGTCCTGCGTGTCCTGCGTGCCGGCCAGGCCCCTCAGCACAGGCCCCGTCCAGCCCTGGCCACGCCGACCAGAGCAGGGCGCTGGCTCCATCTGCCACTGCCTGGAGGTGCCAGGGGCAAACGGCTCTCGGCAGGACGGGCCCATTCCCGACTCCCACCGTGGAGCGGGCAGCTTCCCTCCACCTGCCCCGGACGCCCTGCTGTAGCCCCTCTGAGCCTGACCCTTTCCAGGGACAGCGGCTCAGGCCTGAGTGGGGCTCTGGGTCAGCGTCTCGGGTTTGCCCCCGGCCCCGTGCGTGGCTCTGGGTCAGCGCCCAGCCCGGCCCCGTGCGTGGCTCTGGGTCAGCACCCGCCCCCGGCCCCGTGCGCCCACCCCCGGCCCCTGCACTCACCTCCACCTCCGAGCTGTGTGCCTGCACCTTCTGCATCATGTCCTCGGCCTCGCGCATGCGGCGGGTCAGCTGGGGCGAGTGCTCGGCCGGGGTCAGCTCGCTGTCGTACGAGCCCAGGATGGCCCGCATGCCATCGCGCTCCTGTGGGTGAGAGGGCGGAGGTCAGGCTGGGGGCTGTCTCTTATACACATCTAGATGTGTATAAGAGACAGCGTGCGTTATGTCCTCGGCCTCGCGCATGCGGCGGGTCAGCTGGGGCGAGTGCTCGGCCGGGGTCAGCTCGCTGTCGTACGAGCCCAGGATGGCCCGCATGCCATCGCGCTCCTGTGGGTGAGAGGGCGGAGGTCAGGCTGGGGGCGAGACATAGCAGCGTGGGGGTCACGGGGTCAAGTCTGGGAGCAGGCTGCCAGGCTTCTCAAAGACCACGAGCCGAACCGAGCCTGGCAGAGGACCGAGGCGAGGCCAGGCCAGACCCTGGCCACTCTGAACCCCGGTGGAGCTCGGCCTGCGGCAGCGGGCCCACCTGCCGTCCTCGGGTGGGGCGCACGCCGACCGCCCGGCCTCGAGCGGCACCATCCGGCCTGCAGCGCTCAGAGACTCACAGGTGAGGGGCGGAGGGCGCCCCTTTCCCTGGAACTCGTGGGACACGAGAGGCCACAGTTCAAGGCGTCAACATGCCCCAGCCATGCCTGGCCCCCCTCCCCGGGTCTGGGACAAAAGATGGTGCCTGGTAAAGACGAAGCTCAGGTATCATGGGGCACACTGATCACACGGCCCCGAGACCACCCCTAAAAGCCAACAAGAGTCACGTCACTGCTCAGTGACATGAAGGCCAACAGCGCGAGCCAGGAGGCCAGAGCCCCGGGGAGACGGGCACCGCGCCCACGCCGGATGGGAGGGCCTTCCCGAGGTGCTGGTGCCCAGGGGTCCCGGGGAGTCCTGGAGGCCGCGGGCCACTCCGCGTCCAGGAGTGGGGCTCTGGCTCCAGGAAAGGAGGCCTCCGCCCCGCTGAGGGCCCGACGCTGGGGCAGATGTTGGGGGGGGGCTCTTCCTGAGCAGGAGCTGGGCATGGGTGCCTGCCCTCCTCCCGCCCGGCACCCCCAGCCGTCACTGATGAGGCCCACACGGGCGACATCAGTAAACAGAATCAGCTCCCTGCACGCAGCAGGCTCATGGGGCACCGCTGCGCAATGCTCCCGCCTGCTGTGTAAAGTCCAGAGAGCTCCAGCAGGTCTGGGGGGAGGGGGCCCAAGAGCCCACGATTCTGGTGGGTGAAGCCGCAGTGTGCCGGCCACGCTGGGGAGCAGGACGCACAGCTAGGTGGCCTCTGCCAGGGCCAGCAGAACCTGGGAGGATGTGTTCGTGAGACCACGTCCAAGTCCCAGCTCTGCTCCTCGCCCCTGAGCCTCCGGCCTCATCAGCGGCTCTCATAGACCACCCGGGGCGAACAACACTGTCCTGGACCAAGTGCCCAGCTGCGGCCCTGGGGCCCGCGAGGCTCACGGTGACAGCAGCGATCCCGTCCACATGGGCAGACGGACGCTGTGTGTTCACGGGTGCAGCCACTGGGGAGGGTCAGGCCACCTCGCTCCACACCCTGCTGGTGCCCCTGCAGCCCCCGTGCCCGCCAGGCCAGCCACCAGGTGAGCTGCAGGGTCAGCCCACACTGGCACTGGCGCCGGGCACCTTCTCAGACCTGGAACAGACTGGGGGCAGGGCCACAGGCGCTCTGCCCACTCGCCTTAACTGGTCCTTCCATGAGCCCGCCCGGGACAGACGCGCCCCAACTGCTCCTGCACCCTGAACAGCAGGCAGCTCCTGGCCGGCCTGGGCCCGTCCTCAGGTGAGACTGGAGAAGGCGGGCGCTCACAGGACCACACTGCCTCCCTTGGGGGCCCACGGGCCCTCGCCCGCCGAGCTCAGCGGTCTCGTGAGCCTCTGGCTGGGCCATCACCCCGGCACAGATTTCATCATTAGGTAATGACAAAAAATTCAATAAGTGAGAAATTAAAGTTACAAATCCAACTGGAACTGGTCACACACCCGTGGAAAATTTGTTTCTAAGAGGACGGTTTATCGAGTGTCATAATTTTATTGAAATCCTATATCTTTCCATTGACTTTTATGGTTCCGAGCTGGTTACAGTCATCATCACAGAGCGGTGGGGCACGTGGGGGCCAGGGCCGGGAGGGCTTTCCTTTCATAAACAAGCGGTAATTGTCACCTTTATTGACCAGTAAATCTCCACAATGCTGCCTCTCACTACGGTTCTGCTCTGTTACGTCTCCAGGCTATCAAAGAAGAAGACTCAAAACTGAAAGTTTGCCGTTTGTACCTTTTACAGAAACGGTTCCGTCATTAATCAGCAAGTCAGGAGCGCTGGGCTGGCTCGATCCCATAGTGCATTTTTAGCGACAGAGTCAGCGCGTGGTGAAGCGCTCTGGTCTCCACTTGAATGACTGGCCTTTCACTCCTGAACACACAGGTCAGCACACAGGGGCCGCGCGGACCCTCCGGGTGCAGATGAGACCAGCCCCTGCAGGGCGCCTCTCCCTGGGGACCCCCAATCCTGTCTGTCCCCGCCACCCTGCTGGTCACGTGATCAGTGCAGCCCCATCTTCTGGGAGAGACGAGCTGTGGGTGCGGGGGAAGGGTAGGGATGGACGAGGCCCCAAGCCCCAGGCCCGGCCTGCTGCGCCCACAGGGGCTGGGAGAGCGGAGGCCACGCTGAGCTGCAAAGGCGGGGCCGCGACCCTGCTTCGCCCTCAGCCTCGCAGCTCCAGGCTGAGAGGGAACAGCTGGTCCTGATGGCCCCACACTCCTAACAGACGCGGTGGTTGGGGCAACACAGCCTCATGTTACCTCGGGTCTCAAAGACCAGGCAGAGAACTTGCCGGGGGGTGAGCGGGGCTGGCTGGGCGGGACAGAGGGAGAAGGCCCCGGCGAACAGGCAGAGGGGTCTCGCACGTCCTGTGGCCACGCTGCCTGTGCACGGCTCTGCAGCTGCGGCTCCTGTGTCCATCGGCGTCCACACCCACGCCAGACCCGGAGGTGAGGAGGAGGCAGCTCCACGCGGGCTGCTCAGAGGCCAGCCTTGCAGCCCCGGACGGGACCCGGAGCACGCCAGGACACATGGCTCAGACAGCAAAGGGAGGTGAGGCCAGCCGGCACCGTCAGAGGACAGCGCGCTTCTGAACAGAGGTGATGAGCGTCGACAGCGAGGGGCCGTCACAGGGCGCTGCCCACCGTGTCTGCACCCAGCAAGAAGGTCCTCCAAAAGTAAGCTTCATAAAAACATTTCCAAACCAAGAAAAACTCAGGCCACTCTCCAGCACACAGCCACCCCAAGGGGAAACGCTAAAGGATCCCCTCTAGCACAAGGAGGAGGGCCCCCTGGACGTGTGGAGATGCCGGTGGTAACAGATACTATAAACGCAGTCACAGTGCAAACTGTTAAGTTTTTAACTAAATAGGAAAAATGCAGTATATCAGCGCCGAACTCTGCATCTAAATTTACATCCTTAAATGAATATATTAGAAGAGAAAGATGAACCAATCGACTACACATACGGCTGAGAAAGTCTGAACAAGAAAAACAAACCAAAGAAAAGCGATAGTAAATATAAAGACAGAAATGAGCGAGACAGAGCCCAGAGCACCGAGTCAGTGACACCGACGCTGGCTCATCCGCGTGGCCAGTGAGGCTGACGAACCTTGATGAGGCACTTCAAGAGAGAGATTCAACAACCAAATGATGAGGTGGAAAAGGAAGGCGTAACTACAGGCCGCAGAAATGTTTTAAAATCTAACACGAGACACTCAACGTCACACAAATTTAACATTTTAGATAAAACAATCCTTTTTTTTTTTCCCCTCTGAAGGCTTATCACCACTGAATCAAGAATAAAAAGAAAATCTGAATAGTTCTAAAGCTGTTAAAAGAAATCAAAGCCCCAGTACAGAATCTTCCCAACACAAAAACCCCAGGTCTGGATGCCTTTCTTGGTGAACTCCACCAAACTTTAAAGAAAGAAATATCACCAATCTCACACAAACTCTTACAAAGAAGGGGAAGAAGCTTCTAACACATTTTATAAAGCCAGAAAACCATGACACCAAAACCTGCTAAGGAAACTCTGCAAGAAATAAGAACTGTCAAGCTCGCTCATAACTCGGAAGCAGAATCCCTGAACTGCTTATTAGCAAACCAAATAAAGCATTACTTGCAAAGGACAGTCCACAGACAAGTTTGCTTAATTCCTGGAATGCAGTTTTGCTGTAACATTTGAAAACCAATTAATTAAATTCTCCAAATTAACAGAATAAAGAAAAAAATCATGATTGGCTCAATATACGCAGTAAAAGCACCTGATTAAAATTCAACAGCTATTCAGGATTCAAACAACAGGATGGAGAAGCCCCCCAGCAGATGAGGAGGAAAGGGGACTCTCTTTGGTCTAAGTTCACGGCTGTGAGGGGCGAGGGCGGGGAAGGGACTGAAACAGAAGCAGTTACTGACGTTCCTGCTCCAACCAGCACCGGGATCCTAGGCAGCGGAGTAAGGCCTGGAGATCAGAAGGAAACGAAAAGCCACTAATCGTCACTGCGAAGGCGGAAAACTCAAGAAAGTTTACAAATAAATTATTAAAAAAGGAAGCTTAGTCATGTTGCTGGATCAAAGTCAACACCCAACGTTCAACTACATTTCTACATGCCCACATAAAGGGTTCCAAGAGGAAATCCTGGAAAAGATGCCACTTATAACATCATCATTAAAAAAAAAAACAACCCTACGAGATGAGATGTCTAACCAGAAAACTTCGCAAACATTACTGAGAGAAATTAATGACCTAAAAACGTGGAGAGAAATAAACATATTCATGGATCAGAAGATTTAATGCTATAAAGATGTTACTTAATCGCCGTACCCCCAGTAAAACCTCAGTAGCTTTATCGGTGGAGGCTGACAGGCTGAGCTCTAAGCTCGATGTGGAGATGCGGAGGGTGGTGGTCAGCCGGGTCAGTAGGCTGGCGAGGAGGGTGGGCTCCCTCCCAGACCGCAGTCGCAGGGATTACAGCAGTGCGGCTCCCGCATGAGAGCGGCAGGGACAGCCCGGCACAGAGGGGCGATTAGTTTCAAGTAAGGAGCCTGAAAGGCCCATCGTCTCAATAAATGCTGTTGAGTCAACTGAATACTCCTGTGGGCAGAAAACCAAGCTTGCCAAATACTATAAAGCTTTGTGTTGTGAAGTTATGTGTGAAAAAGCAAAGCGTTAAAGAAAATACTATGAAAAGACACCTCAATGTCTTAGGGCAAACAAAGCTTTCTTAAACAGAGAATACACAGAAAGTGGGAACTGTAAAGGAGCTTCACATTCGCAAGAGTGTACCTTGTTAGGATCAAGAGCTCTGTTAAGTTAGAGGGAAAAGCTAGGAGAAGATATTTGCAGACAAATACTTGATAAAAGGCTAGGATGCAGAATATACAAAGAATTCTCACAAATCAGGAAGAAAAAGGCCAGAAAGAGAAAAACAGGAGGGCAGTTAATCTGGAGGGGGCTTCACCAAAGTGGGTCTCCAAATGGCCCATCAGCACAGGAGCGGTGCCCAGCTCAGCCCGCCCGGGAGGCACAGCACGCAGCCAATGGGAGCAGCTGGCCCTCGGGGAGCAGCAGGGTGCAGACAGCACGGAGTGCTGGTGCCCTGGCGCAGGCCTGCAGCCGTCACAGCCCCCCAGCTGCTAGGACACGCGACGCAGCCTCCCAGGGATGTGCACACAGGACTTGTGCGTGTGCGTAACTGCAAGGCACGCGGAAAGACGCCACGGCGCATCAGTCACCGTCACCGAGAAAACAACCCGAACACCCGCCAACAGGAGGAGAAGCTCTCGGATGGCAGGCTCGAGACACGGAAACGAACCCGCGCGGCAGAAAGCAGCCCAGCGGGCAGACGCTGCACAGCCCACTCGCGCGGAGTCCCAAACCCACAGAGGGAGTCCCAAACCCACGGAGCCTCCCCAGCATCGCACGCCGACAGGAAGCCAACGCCCGCGCTCCAGGTGCACGGAGCTGTGCAGCTCCAGAGCAAGGCTCTGGCCACACACTCACACACGGCTTCCAGGGAAAAACCCCAGCCCACAGCCGACTCCCCTCCCACACCTGGTCAAAGGCGCAGTGCGGCAGAGGTGGGGGCGCGGACTTCCAGCCAGGCTCCCGAGAGTCAGCTGCTCAGTGAAGGAGGGCCGGGAGGGGAAGGGCCCCGTGTCTGGAGCAGGGAGGAAGACACCGGAGACCAGAGGAGGTACTGTGGGAGCCGTGATTACCCTGAGAGCGGGGCCGGGAGGAAGCACGGAGCAGAGCAGACCAACACCTCCATGGAACCGAGCCGGGGCCGGCCCACACCCCTGGGCTCCGGGAAAGGGATGGCACTTCTTGCCCGAGGTCCCCAGGTCTTCCTCCCGAGAAAGTCCAACTCCCAGGGCCTGAGGCCACCGGCACGATGCTAGCCCTGGCATTCCCTGGGCACACACCAGGAGCCAAGGATCCAGTCCTGACTCTCCAGGCTGCCACGGCCAAGAGGGAGGGCCCAGAACAGCAGGCAGAGGTGGCCGTGGGCACTCAGGAAGAAAAAGGCCAGAAAGAGAAAAACAGGAGGGCAGTTAATCTGGAGGGGGCTTCACCAAAGTGGGTCTCCAAATGGCCCATCAGCACAGGAGCGGTGCCCAGCTCAGCCCGCCCGGGAGGCACAGCACGCAGCCAATGGGAGCAGCTGGCCCTCGGGGAGCAGCAGGGTGCAGACAGCACGGAGTGCTGGTGCCCTGGCGCAGGCCTGCAGCCGTCACAGCCCCCCAGCTGCTAGGACACGCGACGCAGCCTCCCAGGGATGTGCACACAGGACTTGTGCGTGTGCGTAACTGCAAGGCACGCGGAAAGACGCCACGGCGCATCAGTCACCGTCACCGAGAAAACAACCCGAACACCCGCCAACAGGAGGAGAAGCTCTCGGATGGCAGGCTCGAGACACGGAAACGAACCCCGCGGCAGAAAGCAGCCCAGCGGGCAGACGCTGCACAGCCCACTCGCGCGGAGTCCCAAACCCACAGAGGGAGTCCCAAACCCACGGAGCCTCCCCAGCATCGCACGCCGACAGGAAGCCAACGCCCGCGCTCCAGGTGCACGGCGCTGTGCAGCTCCAGAGCAAGGCTCTGGCCACACACTCACACACGGCTTCCAGGGAAAAACCCCAGCCCACAGCCGACTCCCCTCCCACACCTGGTCAAAGGCGCAGTGCGGCAGAGGTGGGGGCGCGGACTTCCAGCCAGGCTCCCGAGAGTCAGCTGCTCAGTGAAGGAGGGCCGGGAGGGGAAGGGCCCCGTGTCTGGAGCAGGGAGGAAGACACCGGAGACCAGAGGAGGTACTGTGGGAGCCGTGATTACCCTGAGAGCGGGGCCGGGAGGAAGCACGGAGCAGAGCAGACCAACACCTCCATGGAACCGAGCCGGGGCCGGCCCACACCCCTGGGCTCCGGGAAAGGGATGGCACTTCTTGCCCGAGGTCCCCAGGTCTTCCTCCCGAGAAAGTCCAACTCCCAGGGCCTGAGGCCACCGGCACGATGCTAGCCCTGGCATTCCCTGGGCACACACCAGGAGCCAAGGATCCAGTCCTGACTCTCCAGGCTGCCACGGCCAAGAGGGAGGGCCCAGAACAGCAGGCAGAGGTGGCCGTGGGCACCCCACGCCCTGCCCCTGCAGCAGGGGTTACACCTCAGGACCCGCACAGGAGACACCCCCGAGACGTGGCTCAGCCCAGGCTGGAGGGAAAAAAGGCTCTCACGGGAAATGTGTTCAGAGAAGTCGAAACTCAGCAGCTCCAGTTACCTGGGTGAAAAGGCCGTCCAGTGGATGACCAGTGCATTAGAGGGTAGTTTTCACAGAAGGCAGTTCTAGCCACTTCCGGGAGTAGGGATGCTGAATGGAGCTCCCCACGTGCGGGTCTCCTGGCCTGGCCTTTCCCGAAGCCGCCAAGGCTCACGCAGCACACGCGCTGCCCAACACGCCTTCCAGCACAGGCTGGAGGAGCTGAGCTTCCCGAGAGGCAGCGGAACCCCTTCAAAAGTGGCTAAACTATTCACCTGCGCTTGATGGAAATGCTTCCTAAACAAGTACGACACCGCCCGGTCACAGCAAATGGCGGACACGCGTTTTTAACCTTCCCTAATGGGCGGGTTCACTGGAGGAGCTTGTGTCCACGACCGCACCGCTGGGCTCCGGGGCAGCTGGAGCCGGCAGACCCTGACCTCGGCGCTCAGCAGCTGCCCGGGCCCCTGCCATCCACGCCTGCTGCTCAACACGGGTGAGTGTTCCTCCCTGGCTCTCCAGCCTGCCCCCGAGGCGCCTCTCCTTCACCTCTGGGTCCATGAGCCTCCTTCCATGGTCTTATCGTGTCGCTCACAGCTCATCAGATGCAGCGCAGGCCCTGGAGGCGAGGGCTGCCAGAATGGAAAGGCAGCTCGACCCGGGCTCAGCGTGCGTGCAGCCCCGCGGCACCTCCAAGGCCACGTGCAGGCCCCACTCCAGGAAGGGCTGTGGTCTCGGTTTCACGGCGCCGCTGGGCACAGCCACCTGAGGTCTGAGTCACTGTCCAGGGGCCCCGCACAAGCCCACACGAGCGGGCGGGTTGTGGGGGAAAGGACGAGCCTCGGCTCATCCGTGAGTCTCCATACCTCTCACCACGGCCGTGTTCCTGCAACTTCTACCTCCTGGTGAAAAGCTCCACAGCACCTAGTGGAGGCAGGAGAGGGCGACCTCCCGGAGCCCCTGACTCACATTTCCCACCGCTCTCTTACCAGGTCCATTCATTTATGTCAGCCGGATCACGCCTCCCAGGCACCCACCCTGCCCGGCTCGCAGCTTCCCAGAGCAGGGCTTCACCCGGCGCAGGCACCCCTCAAGGGAGGACGGGGCCAGGGCTGCCAGCACTGCCCCGCCGGGCCCCAGCGAGGGAGGGGACTGTGGCCCTCCAAGCCCACTCAGCACGGCACGCCGCATGGAGGCCACCCGCCTCGGCTTAGGCGGAACTGAAGGCTGGAGAGGGAGGGTGGGTGAGGCAGGCACAGGCCGCCTTGTGGGCCATGCCAGCTTGGCCACAGGGAGACGGCCCGCCTGCTCCGCCCGCCGCTTCCTTCCCCAGGGAACGGAGGCCGGGTCAGGGGGCCCAGGGCACGGCCGCCCAGCCCTGCACGACGCCGGAGCCCCGGGGCCAGCCTTCCTGGGGGCGCGGACACCGGCGGCGGGGGCTCTCACCACACTGCGCGCAGCGCCCCTCTCCGTGGGCCCCACACGGCCCGCAGGGCAGTGACCCTCGGTGACTCCTGCTCAAGGGAGAGCTGGGCGCGAGACAGCCCGGCTCCAGAACACCCGCAGGTGCCAGGCACCCCCCGCCCCGGGAGAGGCCCCGGCTGACCGAGAAGAATCCGCCCAGGTCCCTAGCGGCAGGGCGGAGCTCGGAGCCCAGGGCAGCAGGAAGCGAGGCCGAGCTCAGCAGCGGCCCGAGGCGGGACCGCGTCCTGCGGGCATCACCGCCCAGCACAGTTGTGGGCTCAGGACTGGCTGCTCGGGGTAGCCACCCCGCCGCTCCAGCGCTCACTGCGCTCTGCGTCCCAGGCGCTCACGGAACGACCCAAACGGCTCACGGCGATTTAGAGCGAGACCGTCTTAGCATGGACACCAAGTGCCTGATGGGGAGCCCCACCCCAACTGCTCTGCAGGCCGAGCGGAAGCCGCCAGCTGCCTCTGTCCCAGGCTTCGCCGCAAGGCAGCCTCATCGAGGGCTCAAGCCCAGGCTCGTGGCCGCCCGGGCAGGGCCAGGCTGCCGACTGCCGCGGCGGCTGCACCGGGCCTCTGCGGACACGCGGGACACGTGCGAGACGGCACGTGGGATCCTGGCGGCTCAGATGGTAAAGGATCCGCCTGCAATTCAGGAGACCGGGTTTGACCCTGGGCCAGGGAGATCCCCTGGAGAATCCCATGGACAGAGGAGCCTGGTAGGCTACAGTCCACGGTGTCACAAAGAGTGGGGGACACGACTGAGCGATTTTCCTTTCCTTTCTTTCATATGAGATCTTGGTTCCTGGACCAGGCTTGAACCTGGGCCCCTGCACTGAGAGAGCGGTCTGAACCACTGGACCTCGGGGAAGTCCTCTGCCGGCTTTCTAGCTGGTGTTTATGCACCGTCCAGAGCTGAGGGCGCCTCTCTATTCAGGCACGCGGTTTGCAGATATTCTCAGTCTTTATCTGTCTTTTCAGCTCTTAACAGGATTTTCCACAGAGGAGAAGTTTGTAGTCTAACTTACTAAATCTCCCTTCCACTGACTGCATTTTGGTGCCAAGTCTAAGAACTCTTTGCCTAGATCCTGAAGATTTTATCTCCCTTTTGAATAAAAGTTTCTTACGTTTATGTTCTACATTTAAGTCTGTGATTAACCTTGAGTTAATTTTTGTACAAAAGGCTCACTTTTTTGCTTTATGAATGTCTAACTGCTGCAGCACGGTCTATGGAAAAGGTTATCTTTCTCCCATGGAACTGCTTCTGCAGCTAACCCACAGCAAGCAGACAAAGGAATTAACACAGACAAGAGGAGAAATAAGTTAAATGGAAAGTGGGAAATAAGAGAGAAAATCAGCTGAGCCAAATGCTGGTTCTTTGAGAAGATCAATAAAATTGATAAAACTTTAGCTGTAGCGGGATCGACTGACCCAGAAAAGAGACAAGGTTCCAGTTACCACAGTGAGGAGAGGTGAGGTAGCACCACAGACGTTACAGGAGCAACAAGGATCGAAGGGGTTCCCTCAGCAACTGGACTCCGAAAGTGACACAGCCTGCGAGGAACGGACAGACTCCCAGCAGACACACAACACCAACACTGACTGCCGAAGAAGTAATCAGCCCGAAGAGACCCGTCATAAGTGAAACTCCGCGCCAGCGCCCACACCTCCCGCAGCCCGGCGGGCCCCGGCCCCTCTGCCGGCCGCTGGGCGGAGGGTCACGCTCTCCTCGGGGCCCTGAGCTCTCTTCCCGGGCTTCTCTGCGGCACAGGGGGCCGTTTCTGCCGCTCCATCTCCCCGCGGCTGATCTCCTCCTCTGTTCCCTCCTTCCTACCACAGGCTCATCTGTCACACTTCACCTGCAGTTCCTGTGCTTCCGGTTATCACGGAAGACGTCATGTCTGCCCGGCCGCTGCCTGCCCGGTGCTCCGGCTGGGCGGGGACAGCCCACTTGTGCTGTCCCACCCGCTGGCCGATGGCAGCTGGATGCAAACAGAGCCCGGCAGAGCCCATCACGAGCTGTTCCCGAGTCCCGAGGCTGGGCCTCCACCCTTCTCACCCCATACACGATATCCAGGGTTGGCGTTTCTGTGTATGGCGTTAAAGTGTAATTCATTCTTTCACATGCAGCTGTCCAGTGTTCCCAGCACCATTTGTTGAAGAGGCTGTCTTTGCCCCATTGTATATTCTTGCCTCCTTTGTCAAAAAGAAGGTACCCACAGGTGCACAGGCTCATTTCTGGCCTGCTATCTTGTCCCACTGGTCCATGTTTCTCTTTGAGCCAGGTCCTCACTGTCTTGATGCCTGCAGCTCTGCAGTCTAGTCTGAAGGCGGGAAGCTCGGCTCCTCCGGCTCCACCTTCTTTCTCAAGACTGCCGTGGCTGCTCGGGGGCCTCTGTGTCTCCGCGTGAACTGCTTTGTCCTCGTTCTATGACAAAAGGCGTTGGTGACTTGATAGGAGTCACACTGAATGTGTAGGCGGCGTTTGGCAGTATGGTCGCTTTCACAATGTGGATTCTTCCTCTCCAGGAACGTGGACTCTCTCCATCTGTTTGTGTCACCTTTGACTTCCTTCATCAGTGTCTTATAATTCTGTGTACAGTTCTTTGTCTCCTTAGATAAGTTTATTCCTATATATTTATGCTTCTTGTTGCAATGGTGAATGGGGCTGATTCCTTAAATTCTCTTTCTGATTTTTCATTGTTAGTATATAGAAATGGAAGAGAATTCTGCATACTGATTTTGTATCACCAATACACAAAAATAAACTCAACATGGATTAAAGACCTAAACTCAACATGGATTAAAGACCTAAACTCAACATGGATTAAAGACCTAAACTCAACATGGATTAAAGACCTAAAAGAAAGACCAGAAACTATAAAACTCTTAGACGAAAACATAGGCAGAACACTCGATGACCTAAATCAAAGCAAGATCCTCCCACCTCCTAGAGTAAGGGAAATAAAAACAAAACTAAACAAGTGGGACCAGATTACACTTAAAAGCTCTTGCACAGCAAAAGCAAGGTAAAAAGACAGCCCTCAAAGTGGGAGAAAATACTAGCTAATGAAACAACTGACAAGGACTAATTTCCAAAGTATACAAGCAGCTCATACAACTCAATGCCAGGAAAACAACCAACCCAATCAAAGAGTGAGGGAAAGACCTAAACAGACATTTCTCCAAAGAGACACAGATGGCTAACAGACACACGAAGAGATGCTCAACATCACTCATTATTAGAGAAATGCCAATCGAAACTACGACATATCGCCTCACACCAGTCAGAATGGCCCTCATCAAAAAGCCTACACAGTGAATGCTGGAGAGGGTGTGGAGAAAAGGGAGCCCCCTGCACTGTTGGTGGGAATGCAAACCGATGCAGCCCCTGTGGAAGGTGGTACGGAGGCTCCTTAGGAAACTAGGAATAAAACCACCGTGTGACCCAGCAGCCGCACTCCTAGGCGTGCGCCCCGAGGCAACCGCCGGTGAAAGACACGCGGCCCTCTGCTCACCACAGCACTGCTCACCACAGCCAGAGCGGGGGCAGCCCAGACGCCCACCGACAGCCAGCGGGCGAAGAGGCTGCGGGACACACGCATGGAGTATGGCTCAGCCACAGAAGGACCGCGACTGAGTCGGTCCTGATGGGTGGGTGAGCCTGGAACCTGTCTCACAGAGCAAAGTGCGTCGGAAAGAGAAGGATAAACATCGTATTCTAACACATATACGCCGAATCCAGAGCAATGGTGAAGAGCCTATTTTTCAGGGCAGCAATGGAGAAACAGACACAGAGAACAGACTAGGGCCTTGGGAGAGGGGAGGAGAGGGTGAGATGGAAAGAGTGACCTGGAAACTTCCATCACCACACGTGAAGTAGACAGCCAGCGGGAATTAGCCGTGTGGCTCAGGAGACTCGAACGCGGGCTCTGTGTCAGCCTCGGGGGGTGGGGTGGGGAGGGAGATGGGAGGGGGGTTCAAAAGG
>SJYC01005424.1:0-18000 GCA_006408675.1 Madoqua kirkii | reverse complement strand
CCCCCCCCTGCTGCTCTAGCTCACCAAGTTCCCGCGGAGCGAGGCAGGGGCGAGGGGGTAGGCAGGCACGAAGCTCACTGCTCCAGGGAACGGGAAGACGCGCGGAAGGGAGGCCTGCGAACACCTCCTTCATGGGAAGAGCACGGCCCACGCCCGCTGCAAGGGGCAAAGAAAGCCCGGCTGGGGTGGCATGCACGCCAAGCTGGCTCTGCACCTCTCAAGGGGCGCATCTGCCCTGGCCCCACGGCTGGGAGAGTCCAAACTCTCCCATCACCAGCAGAGTGGCCAGGAGCAGCGGCCACGAGGCAATGCCGCCGCCCCTCCGCAGTCCCTGCTCCCAGTACAGCTGGCCCAGAGCTCAGCCCCTGGCCTGCACTGGGGAGGGACAGGCCCTGTCTGCTGTCCACGGCCAAGGAGGCGCGGCTGCAGGCGGCCCGAGCGCGGTGCTCCCCGCCTGCGAGGCCAAGGAGGCGAGGCCCGGGCCGGCCCTGCACCACTGACCCCCTGCACCGTGGGGGAGCCCCAAGGATGCCAGAGTCACAGCTTGCCCCTACCAGAGCCTTTCCTTACTCAGCATCTCACCAGCAGCCAGCACTGTGCACTCAGCGCGGCCGGCTTACCAGGGATAAATCTTGCTTCTATAACTAGCGATATTCCTTTAACCAGAGGTTAATAAAAATCACCCGTGAAGGCTAACCAGCAGCTCTAATTTATTTAGAGACGGTCATCAAGCTGCAGAAAAGAGCCTTTATTACAGCTTATCAGAGCCCCAAGGAAGCCCTGAGACGGCCAGGGCAGACGGGAGGAGCGGGCCTGGGGCGCGGGGCAGGGTCAGTGGCCCCCTCCAGGGCTGGCGCCGTCCCAGCAGACGCCTCGTTCCTGGCGACACCGGGTGGCCCCAGGCCTGTCCCGGGCCTCAGGCTCTCTGCCCGCGGAGCACTCGACGGACGGAGCAGGGAGCGCATGCCGTCCTCTGGGGCCGCAACCCACCCCTGCAGCGCAGGGAGGGGCTGGGGGCAGGCGGGCTCCCCTCCAGCCGGTGGCGCAGGCCCTCGCCCTCAGGCACCCCTTCACAGGTGGGGACACTGAGCCTCAGCCGCGCTGAAGGGCACTGGCAAGAGGGTCCCCAACCCCAGAGGCAGCCGCAGCGCTCCTCTCGCCACGCCCCGCCCTGCTGGGCGCGCAGCCTGCTGCCAACCCCTCCTCGGGCCCCTGGACTCCCATTCTCCAGACCCCACGCAAAGCTGGAAATGGCCTACAGCACAGCACAGACCAGAGCTCCGGAAAGGGACCCAAAGACGCACCCACCCCGGCCACGGCCTCGGGAGCCTGCGCAGGGCGCCTGGCGCTTGTGTCCACACCACGAGTTCACTGTCTGCCTCGGTGGCGAGGAACTCCGCGGGGGACCCCACAGTCCTGCTGTGGGCGGCTCTGCTCGGGAAGCGCTCCCTCCCCTCCCCCACAGCACTCCACGGGCGGCAGTCTGGGTCTTTATGGGCGAAATTAACCAAAAAAATAGACTCCAAACCACGCTCCCTGCATCTGACTGTTTTTCATTTGATGATGGATGGTATTTAATACCTCTGGGCTGAGCACACCCCGGGTCTGTAAACGCAGAGTCCACCTTATCGCTGTTCAGAAACCATCACAACGGCCAAGCTGGCCTCGTGTTCCAGGAGGTCTCATGGGAAATGCAGCCCAACTGCACCAAGCAACCAGCTTTCTAGAATGAAAACATGCACACTCACACGTGCAGGCACACACATACGCCTGCACACGTCCTCACACATGTAGGCGCGCACACACACACACACACACACCTGCACACGTGCACACGTGCAGGCACACGCACATGCCTGCACACGTACTCACACGCACACACACAACACACACCTGCACACACGCACTCACATGTGCAGGCACACACACATGCCTGCACACGTACTCACACATGCAGGCACACACACTCAACACACACCTGCACATGCTCACACACATGCAGGCACACGCACATGCCTGCACACATACACGCACAGGCACACACACTCAACACACACCTGCACACGTGCACTCACACGTGCAGGCACACACACACGCCTGCACACATACATGCACAGGCACACGTGCACACTCAACACACACCTGCATACGTGCACACTCACATGTGCAGGCACACGCCTGCACACGTACTCACAGGCACAGGCACACACACATACTCAATACACACCTGCACATGTGCACACTCACATGTGTAGGCACATGCACACACTCACCTGCACATGCACATACTCACACATGCAGGCACACGCACACACACCTGCACACGTGCACACTCACATGTGCAGGCACACGCACACATTCGCACACGTACTGACACATGCAGGCACATGCACACACACCTGCACACACTCACACGTGCAGGCACACACACACGCCTACACACACCTGCGCGCGCACACACGTGCAATCACACGCACACACCTGCACACATGCACACTCGCAGCCATGCACACACCTGCAAACGCACCTGCACAGATGCACACGCACGGGTGCAATCACACACATGCTTGTAAATACGCACAGACTCACATGTGCAAGAACCCACACGCTCAGAGGCCCACCCTCCTCGACACCAGGGGGTTATGACCTGATGGGTGGGGGCGGGGCTCTGGGCAGAGCTGGACACGCCTGCCTGGACACGACCTACCTCCCCCACTGCAACTCCTCAGCCTTCCCCAGCTAAGAGTCCGCTTCCACAAAAAGGGAACCTGCAAATTCTAGCTCCAGAGTTTCCACGACTTTCAAAGATGATTCTTAGACAATAAAAGTTCATGAAAACTAGGTAACAAGATGATTTAAACACCTGCTTGCCCCAGGTCCCGCACCAGGCAAGGACAGACGTTCCCGGGAAGACAGACACGACATGGGGACAGACGTCTGCCTCCTCACACTCAACACACACCTGCACACGTGCACTCACACGTGCAGGCACACACACACGCCTGCACACATACATGCACAGGCACACGTGCACACTCAACACACACCTGCATACGTGCACACTCACATGTGCAGGCACACGCCTGCACACGTACTCACAGGCACAGGCACACACACATACTCAATACACACCTGCACATGTGCACACTCACATGTGTAGGCACATGCACACACTCACCTGCACATGCACATACTCACACATGCAGGCACACGCACACACACCTGCACACGTGCACACTCACATGTGCAGGCACACGCACACATTCGCACACGTACTGACACATGCAGGCACATGCACACACACCTGCACACACTCACACGTGCAGGCACACACACACGCCTACACACACCTGCGCGCGCACACACGTGCAATCACACGCACACACCTGCACACACGCAGCCATGCACACACCTGCAAACGCACCTGCACAGATGCACACGCACGGGTGCAATCACACACATGCTTGTACATACGCACAGACTCACATGTGCAAGAACCCACACGCTCAGAGGCCCACCCTCCTCGACACCAGGGGGTTATGACCTGATGGGTGGGGGCGGGGCTCTGGGCAGAGCTGGACACGCCTGCCTGGACACGACCTACCTCCCCCACTGCAACTCCTCAGCCTTCCCCAGCTAAGAGTCCGCTTCCACAAAAAGGGAACCTGCAAATTCTAGCTCCAGAGTTTCCACGACTTTCAAAGATGATTCTTAGACAATAAAAGTTCATGAAAACTAGGTAACAAGATGATTTAAACACCTGCTCGCCCCAGGTCCCGCACCAGGCAAGGACAGACGTTCCCGGGAAGACAGACACGACATGGGGACAGACGTCTGCCTCCTAGCCCGGGGTGAGACTCGAAGGCGCGGACTTCTCCAGCACGCCAGACGAATTGGCAGGGGCTGGCCTGCGGCGTGCAGCCCCCTGGGGAGGAAGCCGACGAGCAGCGTGGGAACCCCAGCCACACGCTCCCCCGCCCTCCCGGGTCTCGTCTAGGCCACGTGCTGCGCTCACTGTGGCCTCTGTTTCTCGATCGCTGGCCGCGTGTGAAACTGCGCTGCCGGTGTCCCCAGGCTCTCCCGGCCTGGCACTGCATCACCAGTGTGGTGCTGAGTGGTGAGGGTGATTGGGTAGCGTTCAGGAGCCCAAGCGCCGCACACTAGCAGAGCCCGCTGCCAATGCCCAGTGAGCTCACTGCCGCCTTTCTATCCGTTTACAGGGGAATCATACTTCCAAAGCTCCGGCTCCCACAGTCAGCCTCTGGGGCAGGCCCCGCCTCGGCCTCCTGGAGAGGGAGAGCAGGTTAAAGGTGCGGAGCCCTGCTGTGAGGAGCAGACAACACAGAACGACGGAGCCCAGGTTCCAGCTGTTTTCTGAGCCGCAGTCCGGGCTCCTCTTCCCCAGAACAGAGCGTGGAGTGAAGCCCCCCGCCCAGGCGCACAGGGCGGCCCCCGCTGCAGGCGCAGCTGCTGGGTCTCCAAGCCCCTCAAGAGCCCAGCGAGCAAAAGCAGGCTTCCAGGGCAGCAGCCGGGCCCCTGCAGAGGGGCCGCCGCAGAGCCCAGCACAGGCTGTGCGGTGGGCCCCACAAGGACCAGGCACAGCCCCTCACTGGACACCCTGCGGGACCGCCACCTCCTGCCCTGCTGCAGCTCTTGGTAAGCCGCGCAGCCAGGCCCACACTGGGGTGAGCCCAGAGAGAGCCGGGCCCAGCACCCTGCCTGACGAGGGCAGCCTGGAGGGGTGAGGGCCCAGGCCCAGGCGGAGGACCCCGGGAGCCTCCACGGGGGGGAGGGCAGTACGGGGCCCCTCCACATTCACAACCTGGCAGCAGAACTCGGAGGACCCAGCGGGGGCAGGGGGCAGGGAAGGAACCATCAGGCCTCTGCAAGCCAAGGGCGGACATGCCCGGGCCGGAACGGCCGAGGGCGCTGCGGGCACCTGCAGCGCCTGCGATAATCAACGGGAGCGGCCTGGCGACAAGTCAAACGCCCCCGGTGAGGCGCCGTGGCTATTTTTAGCAGCAGCCTCAAGAGGCTGCCTGGCAGGGAACCATGTCTTTGAGCATGACCATCAATTTTCACCTGCAGCCAACTTCCTTTCCTTTCGGATGAAGGTTATTCAAAGATTTGGATTTCTTCGAAATTGAATTAAAAGGAGAACAGGTCTCCACAACAAAGGAGATCTGAAGCGTCCACGGACACTCAAAACAGGATGGCCGTGTCCTCCCAGGCCTGCAGACCCTCCTGACCCGGAGGGGCGACCAGGCCGTGTGGCAGGCGACCGTGGCAGGCAGCCCCCCAACCTCCCTCGCGGTCAGAGCCCTGCCCTGGAGACGCCCCTCGCCGAGGGCCTGAGCTGGGGGCGCCGGGCAGGCAGAGCGAGGAACACGGCCTGCTGTTCGCCCAGTGAGGAAACGGAGACAGGCGCCATGCTCGAGGTCACATTTAAGAAAGTGCCAGAGGCTCAGTAAACAAGACAGCGGATTTTAATGCAGTAGGTTAGAAACACAAAGTCCACACAAAGACCCCAAGAACAAACAGCAAGACCGGGAGTGGCAAGGCCTGCCCAGCGCTTGCAAGCTCAGCTCTATAGGCCCCGCCGTGGGGCACCCCTCCCGTGGGATCTCCCAGAACCCCGAAAAGGCACTCGGCAGAGTCCTCAAGAGCCCAGCGAGCAAAAGCAGGCTTCCAGGGCAGCAGCCGGGCCCCTGCAGAGGGGCCGCCGCAGAGCCCAGCACAGGCTGTGCGGTGGGCCCCACAAGGACCAGGCACAGCCCCTCACTGGACACCCTGCGGGACCGCCACCTCCTGCCCTGCTGCAGCTCTTGGTAAGCCGCGCAGCCAGGCCCACACTGGGGTGAGCCCAGAGAGAGCCGGGCCCAGCACCCTGCCTGACGAGGGCAGCCTGGAGGGGTGAGGGCCCAGGCCCAGGCGGAGGACCCCGGGAGCCTCCACGGGGGGGAGGGCAGTACGGGGCCCCTCCACATTCACAACCTGGCAGCAGAACTCGGAGGACCCAGCGGGGGCAGGGGGCAGGGAAGGAACCATCAGGCCTCTGCAAGCCAAGGGCGGACATGCCCGGGCCGGAACGGCCGAGGGCGCTGCGGGCACCTGCAGCGCCTGCGATAATCAACGGGAGCGGCCTGGCGACAAGTCAAACGCCCCCGGTGAGGCGCCGTGGCTATTTTTAGCAGCAGCCTCAAGAGGCTGCCTGGCAGGGAACCATGTCTTTGAGCATGACCATCAATTTTCACCTGCAGCCAACTTCCTTTCCTTTCGGATGAAGGTTATTCAAAGATTTGGATTTCTTCGAAATGAATTAAAAGGAGAACAGGTCTCCACAACAAAGGAGATCTGAAGCGTCCACGGACACTCAAAACAGGATGGCCGTGTCCTCCCAGGCCTGCAGACCCTCCTGACCCGGAGGGGCGACCAGGCCGTGTGGCAGGCGACCGTGGCAGGCAGCCCCCCAACCTCCCTCGCGGTCAGAGCCCTGCCCTGGAGACGCCCCTCGCCGAGGGCCTGAGCTGGGGGCGCCGGGCAGGCAGAGCGAGGAACACGGCCTGCTGTTCGCCCAGTGAGGAAACGGAGACAGGCGCCATGCTCGAGGTCACATTTAAGAAAGTGCCAGAGGCTCAGTAAACAAGACAGCGGATTTTAATGCAGTAGGTTAGAAACACAAAGTCCACACAAAGACCCCAAGAACAAACAGCAAGACCGGGAGTGGCAAGGCCTGCCCAGCGCTTGCAAGCTCAGCTCTATAGGCCCCGCCGTGGGGCACCCCTCCCGTGGGATCTCCCAGAACCCCGAAAAGGCACTCGGCAGAGTGACGTGGTGAGCAAGTGTGCAGGGCTCCGCAGGAAACTGTCTTCAGGACCTCAAAGGACGGGGGTTCTCAGGGAACCGGAGCTTCGCAGGCGGCACAGAGGCACCGAGGAGCGAAGCCGGGTGCCGAGCGCTCCGGTTCCTGCCAGGCCGGCCCCGCGGCCTCGCACGCCGTGTGAGCGGAGCCACAGGCCAAGCCCCCAGGCAGCCCCCGCACCCCTCCTGTCTCCACTGAGCAGGGAGTGTGTCCCACGGGGAGCTGAGCTCAGCGAGGGCCCGGCCCAGGGGACGGGAGGGCAGACGGGGCCAACGCCTGTGGCTCCGCCATCCCCACCCCCGTGAGCAGTCTAAGCAGGAGCGGTGACGCCCGCGGCCGGGCGCCTCCACCAGCCGGAGCACCCTCCAGAGTGACCACGGGGGCCGGGAGCCCGGGCACACGGGGCGACTCGGGGCGACTCGGGGCGGGGAAGCCGTGCAAACTACTCGTGCTAGTTCTCACGCTCCTTTATTTTGTAACTGAAAAATGGACGTGCTCATGCTCGATGACTGAGCGCTGCATCGCTGGCTACGGGTCACACAGATGCTCTTAATATGGGCTTGGCGCGCAGACTGTGACGGTTTCACAAAGGCTGCAAGCTCGCCAGGAGGGGGCTGTGGGAGGAGCCCCGGGGGAGGACGGGAGCCCTCCCAGTGTGCAGGGAGGGGCAGGGCTCACAGTCGAGGGTCGAGGGTCGCCGCCAGGACACCTGCCCCGTCTGCCGGGAGCTGCTCTGCGCACTTTCACTGTTGGGGGACAGTCTGCTCCGGGGCTTTAAGTCAGACAGACGCATCTGCATGGAGACCTCACTGCACGCACGTAGGCGGCCCCACCGCCTGCTCAACGGCAGCCAGGAGGGGCGTGGGGGCTGCCTGGGGGGTGTGGGGGCGACAGGGAGCCCCCTCGCACAGTGCGAAGTGGGAGGAGGCCACGGCTGGCCGCAACGCTGCCCCTCATCCCCCGGGGCTCCGGTCGAGTGGCCGCCTCGTCTGTCACGTGAGGGACTTAACGCTGAGCCGAGACTCTGGGCGCCAGCCAGGTTCCACGTGCCCGCTGTGTGCTCACTGCTGGGGAAGCCGAGAGCAGAGGCCCTGCCCTCTCAGGAGGGCAGAGATGGGCATGGAGGCGGCCGAAGACCAGGGAGGCAGGAGGGCATCTTGCCAGGCCCCCGCCCGCGCGGCACTGCCAGCCGGACAGGAGCAGGGGCCGGGACCGCAAGGCCTCCTAGTCTCACAGACAGACGGGGGGCAGCGGGGGCGCTGAGACCGAAGCGGTGTGACTCGAGTCCCGCGTAAGGACACCCGGGCTCAGACACGCAGCCTCCTCCCGGCACGGGGTCACAGGCCAGGACTCCGCAAACAGAGCCGCTGCTCGCCCTTCCAGGGAGCAGGCTGGGGGCAGGCGCTGCACTGGGAGCATCCACGGAGCTTCCAGCAAGGCTCTGGGTCACACACCCACCAGGGCTGCTGCCGGGGGTCACTCGAGCCCAGGGTGCGGTCCCCTGGGGGCCACGCCCCCCACAGAGCCTGCGGCTTCCGGAGGCCGGGGCGCCTGGGTCAGCACGGTGGGGCGGGGAGCCGGCTCCCTAAGCGCAGGGACATGGAGACGGGCGGTCCGCAGGAAGGGCTCTCTAAGGGAGGCCACAGCAGTCCCCCGCCCACCCAGAGCACCCCTCTCCCACGCGACCACAAATCTATCTTAATAAACATCTTCAATGGAGAGAGATGAAAGGAATTTTGTTTTGATTTCATTATATTTCCTAAAATTGCTTTTCTCTCTGGAGTTTTTTCCTGCTACGACCCAGTCCGGCTGCCCCCTTGGTGGGATAATGCAATAATACTGGCGACAAGATTGGCTTTCTAATAACTCTGCAAATGGCATTTTCCCATAACAAAACAGGTGGGTTTCTTACTTAAATGGATATAATAGAAATGTCAGCCTGGAAAGGTAACCTGAAAGGACAGCATCTTAACACGTGAAATTAAATTCTGGAGCCGAGAGGGTCCTGCTGAGCTGGGGCGGGGGGTGCCGGGCCGAGCAGGGGTGCCGGGCCGAGCAGGGGGGCCTGGTGGCGCTCATGACCCTCCTCGGGGCTTGTCTGGGGGCCAGGAAGAGGTCCCCGGGGGACGTATTCAGGGGGTGGCACTCGGAAGAGGGCAGAGGCTGAACCCGAGCGTGAAGGTGAAGCAGGTGAACACCGCTGGCCCGCGCCTTCCTGAGCGGAGAGCGTGACCCCGGCCATGACCCCGGCCCTCGGGCAGCCAGGCCCAGGGGGCCTGAGAGGAAGGCCAGCCCCAGGTGCAGACTGTCGTTGGGGAGCAGAGCGGCATTCAGACACCCAGGCAGGACAGCCGTATCCCAGTCCCGGGACTCCCCCTCAGGGGCAGGGTCACGGGCAGAGGGCCGGGGAGGGGGTCCGGGGGAGCCAACAACCCGAGCCACCACCGCCGTCCCGCCGGCATCCCGGCCCCCCCAGCCTGCAGTCTCCTGAGAGGGAGGCGGGGAAGGGGCACGGCGACCCCAATCCAGGCCTCGGTGGGCGGCAGAGGGCACGCCAGAGACACGCAAGGAGGACTCTGCTTCTCAGAAGGCGGAGCAGGTTCTGAGCTTCTGGAGCATTTCCTCCCGGGCTCCCCAAACCAAGAACTCCCAGCGTTAAAAGAGGAGGCACAGGAGAGAAATCCTTCTGTAAGATCAGGAAGCTCGTCGAGGCCGAGGACGGGTATGAGCGGCGCACGGAGACGCGTGATCAGAGGCCGCTGGTGGCCTTTCTGCTCTTTTGCCCGAGACACAGACGTGCTCAGCTCTTCTCCCAGGCGGGAGGCCTCTGCGTGGGCCAAGGGCGGCAGCCCCAGGCGGTGCTCAGGCCTGGGTGGCCGGGGCAGCTGCGGGCAGGTTCCCGCCTCAGGGTGTGAGGGCCGGGGCAGCTGCTGCTGCGGGGCCCGCAGAGCCCCAGGGGCCAGGCGGTGCTTATCGGGCCTGCTCACACCACACAGCCCCCGAGTCCTCGCTGCCCCCTTACCCGTCACGGGAAAGTGGACGGGCGCCTCTGAACACCACAGCCAGCCCCCGCCACCCCGCCCCGCCCCGGTTCCGCTCGCAGGTGTGATGAAAACAAAGCCTGAGATGCTAAAGGTGCCGGCAGCCACTCCGGGGGACCAAGCAGAGACCGGAGCAGAGCCCAGCGCTTAGAGGTGCAACGCCGCCCGCCTGCTCCGAGTCTCAGGGTCCTCAACAGCAACACGGAAACACCCCTGCCTCCAGGGCTCCCACAGAGAGGGGAGAAGACGCGATGCGTGAAGGCCGCACGCGGCAGGGGCCACAACGCCCGCAGGACGCGCTGGCATCAAACGCACTCACAGCTGAACACCCGCCACGCGGCTCTGGCGCTGACGGTGAAAACTCAGGTCCACACGAAAGGCTTCAGAAACACAAGCGAGACGTCCAGCAAGTGAGGGGTAAACAAGCAGATCCATCCAGATAATGGATTTTACTCAGTGATGAAAAGAAGGGAGCTACCAAGCCAAGAAAGGGTACCGAGGCTCCCGGAAGGCACAGCACCGGTGACAAGGGCCAGTCTCAAGGACGACCCTGCGTGACCCCAGCTGCACGACCTTCAGGAAAAGCTGCAACGAGTGAGACAGCGAAAGGGCTGGGGCCTGGGAGGAGGCAGCAGAGCGCGGTGCCCTGCAGTGGGCACGCCCGGCAGCGAGCACCGGCCAGAGCCGCGGGGCCCCGCACAGGGCGGCCTGCGCGGGGGCTGCGGGCCTCAGCTCACGGGGCACAGAGCTGCCCAGCTGGGCCGCGCGGGCTGCTCACCGCGCACGGAGCCATGGGGAGGGCCGCCTCGGGCAGCGGAGGACACAGGGACTCTGTTTGCTACCTCACTTTAAAGACCTAAGCCACTCTGAAAAATAAAGCCACGCCATGCCCATCACCAGCAGTTTAAACGGCACAGACTCGATGACCGTGGTCACACAGTGTCCTTGGAACGCCAAGATTTCCAGAGATGGAGACTAGATTAGGGCTGGGACGGGAGGCCGGGGGCTAAGGTGCTGCCTAAGGAGGCCTTCGTGGTGGCAGCGGTCCTGAGGAGAGCTTCTGCAAGGACGACAGCACCTCACACACCCTCTCACCTGCACACATGTGCTCACTCGCACACACACATGCACACTCACACGCACTCAACACACATGCACACTCACTCAACACATGCACTCACACAACACATGCATGCACACTCAGGCACTCAACACACCCATGCACACACACACTCAACACCTGCATGCACGCTCACACATGCAAACACACGCATGCAACTCACAGTCAACACATATGCATACTCACAACACACGCACACACAACACACACGTACTCAATACACACATGGACACGACACACGCATGCACACACATGAAGTCAACACACACATGTACAATCATACTCGACACACACATGCACATGCACAACACATGCACACGCACAACACATGCACACACACTCACAATACTCATGCAACTCACACACAACACACACAGGCACACTCACACTCAACACACACATGTAACTCAACACACGCACACACTCACATGCACTCAACACACATGCACTCACACACGCTCAACACATGCACTCAACACATGCACATGCACTCACAACACACACATGCAACTCACACACACTCAACACACATGCACACTCATGCACTCAACACACACACGCACACACACACACACTCAACATATGCACATGCACTCACAACACATACACGCTCACACACACCACACAGGCATGCACACACACAACACAGGCATGCACACACACTCGCACACACTCACACATACTGCATGGGCATCAGGCCTGGTCTCGATGCTACACTAGAAACACCTGAGATGCACCCCCCCCCGCCCCGCAGCCCTGGGAAGCCGGCTGAGACGCACCTTTCCACCGTTGCCATAACTCCCTGTGGGTCTAAACTGTGTTCTTTCTAAAGGTCGTAAAACTAACCCACCCGCAGGCTCCAGCACCTCTCCTCTCCTGGGCACTGTGCCCTGGCTTCGAGCTTTGCCCACCTGCTCCACCCCAACCCGAGGGAGACCCCGGCGCTGAGCCTGCCCACCCGACGCTGCCGCAGCGTGAACACAGCTCCCGGCAGCCACCCCTGAGAACCTGCGCTTCAGCGAAGGACAGAGTGAGCGAGCCTGGGCTCTTTCGATCCCTTCCAGCCTTCCATCTGCTACATAGTGAGCTTGGAAGGTGCAAAGCTCGCTTGAAGGTCGGCCTTTACAAACCAAGAGAGGATGTGAGAAAACGTTTTGAACAGGAAATAAAAATAACCCACACCAAAATTCAAGGGGTAGGAACTGATGATAAAATCCCTTAGAAAACGACTGCTCGACGGGGACTTCCATAATCCAACAAAGCCTGTCTGCAAAGAGAGACAGCATACAGGGCACGTGTGCCGGTGAGCCACCGGGGCTTTCTGAGACCCGACGGAGACAGGGGAGCGGGGGGCCTCGTGCGGCCCCTGCTCCCGAGGCTGCAGCGCTGGTCGGGCGCGAGACCGTGCAGGCACGAGGCCGGTGCAGAGGGGGTGGCTTCCTCAGGGAGGCTCTCCCACCTGGGGGGGCCCAGGGGGCCACACACGGCGGAGGACCACCCTGGGAGTTCGCATTACCACACGTGAAAGTGGGGGGGGGCCCTAACAGGGCGTGAGACCGCCCCCTAGGAACCGGCAAACGCCACTGAGGTCCTACGCGAAGACCTAGATAAGGGACGGGACAGCCAACGTTCGGGGTGAGAAGATGAAATGATGCTAAGGGGCCGTTTATCCCCAAACTGATGTACAAACCCTTTGTAAATTCGCTGTAACCCCAACCGTTCCCCAGCAGACTGTGTGCGTAAACTGACAAAGTGACTCTGAAACGTCTAAGGACGAGCGAAGAAGGCCCAGGATGAGCCGGAGACTCCTGAAGAGCGGTAATCCCTCTGGAGTCTACCGCCCATCAGGGCACCACCGAGTCACCGCAGTGAAGATGGCGGCGCTGGCCGAGGACAGGTGGGACCGGCGCGCAGAAGCTCAGCCGCAGAAGCTCAGCTGCCGGTCGGCCGCCACAGGCCGGCAACTCAGGCAGCAGCCAGAGCGCACAGGGGACGAAGGGTCGTTCCAGAAACGGTGCTGGAGTGACGACACCTGCAATGGGGAACCGTCTTGTCCCTGCTTCCCTCACACCCAAAATCAAGCCGTTCCAGGCTACATCCAGGTTACATCCCCATGCAAAAGGTTAGCACCCTGAAGCAGGGGAACGTCTCCACGGCTCTGACAGGCAAAGATCAGTCCGTCGCCACCACAAAGCGCCAACGTCAAGGTGACGAGATGGAAGCCGGTGGCCCACAGGAAGACGACACTGCCTGCTCATCACCAGAGGCTCCTGCTCACTCGGGAGGCAGCAGGCCCAGGAGAGGGGCCCGCCACACGTCCCCCACCAAAGAGCCCCCCGACTCACCGCAGACACGACCCTCGAAAACCTCAAAACAGGGCGGGCAGGGCAGGAGCGGGCCCTCCACTGACGGGAACCGAGGCCCCCACCTCCCTCTGGGCGGGCAGGAGCCGGGCCCTTCACTGATGGGAACCGAGGCCCCCACCTCCAGGCGGGCAGGAGCGGGCCCTCCACTGACGGGAACCGAGGCCCTCACCTCCCTCCGGGCAGGCAGGAGCCAGCCCTTCACTGATGGGACCACCCTCGGCTGCAGGGTCTCACAAGCAAGCCGGCGCCTCTGTACCCAGCGTGACTCAACCAGAGTCACCGGGCCAGGACTCTCCGTCACTCGCGGGGCATCCGCAGAAAAGGGGCCGGCCCTCAACCTGCCCTCGCCGGGGACACAGCTGTTAGGACCACCTGCCTGGAACGCCTCCGGCAAACTCAGAAAAACCCGGAAATCCCCGTGGTCGCCCTCCTTCTGACCTGACACACACACGCGCCCAGACTGCGCAGTGTACGGAGCCTGGAATTGTGCGCTGGACTCCGCAGAGCCGGCGCTGTGCCCTCGCCCGCGGGGCTGAGCCGCCTGCAATCAGGAGGAGTGCAGACTCCCGCCAGCAGGCTACGCTCGCGTCACAGGCGAGCACCAGCAGGCTCTGGGGGCACTGGGCTTCTGCAGAAAACCACGGGGTCGTGCCCAGGCCCCACCCAACCTGGACCTCCCTCTGCGGAGCCACTGGCTACTGACCTGCGGCAGCAGCTGGATAAGCCCCGCTTCACACGGTTCCTGCGTAACGACCGTTCTTCTCTAAGCCGCCCAGTGAACACAAGGAACAGAAAGAGCTGCATTTACACAAGATAAATAACCTCATGCCAAGGCCGACACCCAAGCCGAGCCCTCAGCTGGAAAAGGACCAGGAGGCTGGACAGAGCCCCTTGGGCACAGCGTGAGCCCTAGGCAAAGGGGGCGCCCCGTCCTCAGAGAGCCCCAGTGACACGGCTCCCCGGCCAGGCAGGGCGCCCACCCTGCTCTCGGGCCTCCTCCAGCACAACCTCGTCTGCACGTACGGCGAGAGGAGCCCCAGCCTCTCCTGGGGACCCCAGCACTTCCTACCTCGCCTTCTCCCTCATATCTGTTTCTTAAGCAGCAATGGTGGGGACCCACGAGGTGGACGTCATCACCCCCAGACCATGCCCCCAAGAAAGCCGGCCGGCAGTTAACAGCTGTCCTCCTCCAAAGGCTGCGCCCCCAGGGAACTGGGGGTGGGGAGAAGAGCGGAGTTTATTTTCATTTTTAAAAATTTCATGCGAGAAGTTAGCTTTCACTGCTTAAAGTCTATAAATAGGATTCTGTAACCATATTGTGGAGTATTAGGGGCGCACTGGAAATAGCGCATTTCAAATAGGAAAAATGGTCTGTGTTCACCCAGTTCTGGAAGCCAGTTTTCAATTGCTTAAAATAGTTAGGGTATTTCACCAAGGTAATTACACTCTTAGCTATCAGTAACAATTAAACCCTTAGACTGGAGATGTTTAATAAGGTCTCAAAATAAAATTGCACCCTCCAAGCACTGTACTCCGAAACGTCAAGCGTGGAAGTGGGGCCCTTGACGGCTCGCGGGAGTGGGCGCCCCCTTGGTGGGCTTGGCCCAGTGCCCAGCAGAGGGCGGGACAGTGCACTCGGCACACCCACCCAGGGCCGGGGTGGGGGGCGCCTCCTCAGGAAGCACAGGGAAACGTGAGCAACCACATCTCAAGGCCAGACAGCAGGAGGGAGCGCGCAGACCACGAGGGGCCATGTGAACCCACAGCGCCAGGCAGGAGGCGCCCCGAGGAGGGAGCGCGCAGACCACGAGGGGTACGAGGGGGCCGCGTGTGAACCCACAGCGCCACGCGGGAGGCGCCCTGAGGAGGGAGCGCGCAGACCACGAGGGGGCCGCGTGTGAACCCACAGCGCCAGGCGGGAGGCGCCCCTGAGGAGGGAGCGTGCAGACCACGAGGGGGCCGCGTGTGAACCCACAGCGCCACGCGGGAGGCGCCCTGAGGAGGGAGCGCGCAGACCACGAGGGGGCCGCGTGTGAACCCACAGCGCCAGGCGGGAGGCGCCCCTGAGGAGGGAGCTTGCAGACCACGAGGGGGCCGCGTGTGAACCCACAGCGCCACGCGGGAGGCGCCCTGAGGAGGGAGCGCGCAGACCACGAGGGGGCCGCGTGTGAACCCACAGCGCCAGGCGGGAGGCGCCCCTGAGGAGGGAGCTTGCAGACCACGAGGGGGCCGCGTGTGAACCCACAGCGCCACGCGGGAGGCGCCCTGAGGAGGGAGCGCGCAGACCACGAGGGGGCCGCGTGTGAACCCACAGCGCCAGGCGGGAGGCGCCCCTGAGGAGGGAGCTTGCAGACCACGAGGGGGCCGCGTGTGAACCCACAGCGCCACGCGGGAGGCGCCCTGAGGAGGGAGCGCGCAGACCACGAGGGGGCCGCGTGTGAACCCACAGCGCCAGGCGGGAGGCGCCCCTGAGGAGGGAGCTTGCAGACCACGAGGGGGCCGCGTGTGAACCCACAGCGCCACGCGGGAGGCGCCCTGAGGAGGGAGCGCGCAGACCACGAGGGGGCCGCGTGTGAACCCACAGCGCCAGGCGGGAGGCGCCCCTGAGGAGGGAGCTTGCAGACCACGAGGGGGCCGCGTGTGAACCCACAGCGCCACGCGGGAGGCGCCCTGAGGAGGGAGCGCGCAGACCACGAGGGGGCCGCGTGTGAACCCACAGGGCCACGCGGGAGGCGCCCTGAGGAGGGGCGACGTGCCTCGCACCGAGTCCGAGGCGGCAGGCTGGCCGCCCTCCGCAGACTAGCCTGGTGAACGGCTTAACCACGCGGCTGGCAGGACGGATCCTACGTGCTGGACCCGGGCCTCGCAGGCGACCGTATCGACCCCTTGCAAACATGCCTCCGAGTGACAGGCAGTGTAAGCCATCCGTCAGTGCCAGGCAATCAATACGCCTCTCAGAGCTACGCCCGTGAGCGCAGCGGGCCAGGCCAGGCTGAATTAGGCCAGAACACACCGCTGCCTTCCAACCTGCTGAGCCGGGGAGAGACGAGTGGAAATTTCCTGCCTTGGGAGCCAGGAGCAGGGACTGTCAAGGGCAGAACGTGCCCAAGACGGAAGCCAGGCATAAGCGCACAGATGTGGAGGCGCCGGTGGACACGCAGCCCTGCCGAGCAGGCACCCCTGCCCTGCACCCTGAGCGGGGCTCCAAGCCCGGAGCCGAGGCAGGCCTCCCTGACGGAGAGCAGGCCTCCAGGCCGCCGATCCAGCCCCGGGACACTCACTCGCGGGGCAGCGTGGGCACCAGCCGTGGGTGCCATCGACGGGGCTGGTGGGCCCTGTGCGGGATAGCTCATGAGCTCTCCAAGCGGCCAGGCTGTGGCACCTGCGGGCGGTCAGGGGCTGCACCCTCCCCACACCCTCCCAGAAGCCTCACTGGCTGTGACTCCGAGCACCGCGCGCAGGTGGCCCGGCCCTTAACACCACAGCAGGGCCGCGCGGGCCCCCGGGGTGGCTCCTCCCACAGCCTCAAGGGGCTCCTCCGAGGCCACAGGCAGCTGAGGCCGGACGGCCGCCCACCGGGAGGCACGCACCCTCTGCCCCGCAGCACGGGCAGCCCAGAGCCCCACGGGGCGGACAGGCAGGGGGTGGGCCTTGCCCTGTGTCCACCCCCCAACCACCACTTATCTGTCCTCCTGACCACTTTTCCCCATCCCTCCCGTCCCGACCCCCGCCTCCGGCAGCCTCCAACCTGGCCTCTTTCATAAGCTCAGCCTTCTCAGATCCCACCCACAGGCAAGACCGTCTCTGTCTGAGTCATCTCATCAGTGTAACGACCACAGGTCCAGCCACACCGTCGCAGGCGGCAGGATCTCCACGGCTGAGGACTGGCCACGCACACACTCCACTTCTTTACCGTCCGTTTCTCGAGGGGTTCTCCGGGTTTCAGGAACAGCGCTGTGACAAATGGGGGGTGTGGAGGTCTCTGCGAGACGCTGCTTTTGTCTCCTCTGGATAAATGCCCAGAGCCGAGACCACTAGGTCGCACAGTGGTTCCATTTCTGAACCTTCAGGAACCTCCATCTGGTCCTTCTGGAGTCTTCCCATCGCCCCGCGAGCACCATCCCGGTGAGAACCACCAGGCAGGCTGAGCGACTTCCGTGTGGAGCACCGCGGAGCAGGCCAGGGTCATCCAGCCTGAGCTTCTGGCCAAGGACGGAGACCCAGCGAGCGAGCAGTGCTCCGCGGTCACAGGGACGGTCTCCCACTCGCCACTGGGGAGAGCTCCGTGCTTCCCGCATCAGGGACCACACAGCCTCCGGCCTGGACGTCAGGCCCTGGCATTGGTGGCGCCCGTCGGAGCCCTGGCCCTGAGCTCGTCTGCCTGCCCTCGGGTTGGGCGTGGGTCAGCAATGGCTGGTGGGCCTCGGTCGCCCTGTTCCTACCAGTGTCTTATCTGGAGCCACGGCGGTTTCCTGCCGTCCACACTGGGGCTCCCCGCCCAGGAGGCCCGGTTCTCCACGCTCCTTCCACCATCATCAAAGTCCCGGGTCTCAGCTCCACCCTCAGCACCTCTGAAACTCCTCTGGAGCCAAACTGAGCTCTGCATCTGTC
>SJYC01005422.1:60-13465 GCA_006408675.1 Madoqua kirkii | reverse complement strand
GTCTGCACCCCCGCCCCCCTGGCTCTCCATCGTCTGTGAACGTCTGCACAGCACTCCCCCCACTCCCCGTCGTCTGTGAACGTCTGCACCCCCGCCCCCTGGCCCCCTCCCTGTCGTCGGGCCCCAGGTGACAGTGGAGCCCACCAGAGCCATCGTCAGACACGCACACACAGGCCTGGCTGCAGGCGCCGGCTGCTGGCTCCACGCACGCCCCCTGGACAGGCTGCAGCCCGCCGCGGTCCCCGGGACACGCGGTCTGGAGGCCAGTCGTGAGGTCTCTGTGTCCGGACCTCACGCTGGTCACGGCTGCTGGCGCGGGTGCACAGCCCTGGGTCCCTGCTCACACAGGCCGTCAGTCACGGCAAACGGAGCGCCTCCTGTTCGTCCCCATCGATGCAGAAGAGAAGGCCATGTGGCCGGCTCTGTGGTGCACCCGGCGTCCTGGGACGAGCTGTGGGGTGTGGGCCACGGGCCCCTTGCTCGGGTCTGCCAGCTGCCCCACCTTCCATAACGTGCAGGCCTCATCCCAAGCCTCACTCACAGCACAGGCTGCACGCAGCCTCAGGCCCCCGGCCCACCGCTCCAGGCCCAGCCCCGTTCCCTCCACAGAGCACTGAAGAAG
Organism: Madoqua kirkii; assembly: GCA_006408675.1. Taxonomy (NCBI): domain Eukaryota; kingdom Metazoa; phylum Chordata; class Mammalia; order Artiodactyla; family Bovidae; genus Madoqua; species Madoqua kirkii. Next base: position 12,843 of record SJYC01005422.1, on the reverse strand, counting down.
CGCCTGCTTCCCAGGGAGACCCGCCACCACCCAAGGTGGTTCCTAGGCCGGCTTCCCGCGCGGCCCTGGGTCCTTCGTGAACATGGCCCCACGGATCAGACGCTAAGACCTGTGACGGAAAGGCCCCTCTCTCTGAAATGGCCGTTTTACAGCAAACTGCTTAAGTAGGCTGCGGGCAGGGACGGCGACTGACAGCCTGGCTCGCAGGGGTGAGGGGCCTGCGGGAGCCCCAGGGGGTGGCCCGGGCCCTCCCCGAGGGGCTCAGACTGGCCCTCAATGCCCACCAGGCGGCCGCGCCAGAGGGCCCGCGGCACCACGCACCAGGGCCCCCAGCCACCCCCCACCGAGTCACTGAAGGAGCCGAGGTTACTTGAGGGCCACCTTCTCAACGAGCCTCTCAAGGCTGTCAGGCATTAATGCTACAAAACCATGTTTTGAAGAACTCATTTTTTAGACAAAATTTACATAAAATCTACCAACACACCATTTCAATGTGAACAATTCAGTAGTTTTAGTATATTTACAACGTGAGAGTTGGGCCATAAAGACAGCTGAGCACTGAAGAACTGATGCTTTTGAACTGTGGTTTGGCCACCTTCTCAACGAGCCTCTCAAGGCTGTCAGGCATTAATGCTACAAAACCATGTTTTGAAGAACTCATTTTTTAGACAAAATTTACATAAAATCTACCAACACACCATTTCAATGTGAACAATTCAGTAGTTTTAGTATATTTACAGCGTGAGAGTTGGGCCATAAAGACAGCTGAGCACTGAAGAACTGATGCTTTTGAACTGTGGTTTTGGAGAAGGCTCTTGAGAGTCCCCTGGACTGCAAGGAGATCCAACCAGTCTATCCTAAAGGAAACGGGCCCTGAATATTCATCAGAAGAACTGATGCTGAAGCTCCAATACTTTGGCCACCTGACGCGAAGAGCCGACTCACTGGAAAAGACCCTGATGCCAGGAAAGACTGAAGGCAGGAGGAGAAGGGGCCAGGATGCTTGGATGGCGTCACCAACTCAACTGACATGAGTTTGAACAAGCTCCGGGAGACAGTGAGGACAGAGGAGCCTGGTGTGCTGCAGCCCGAGGGGTCGCAGAGCCTGACACGCCCGAGCGACGGACCCGCACCAGCACTGACTGCAGAAACTCTTCGTCACCCCCACCCCGCTCGCTGCCACCGTCCCGCCGTGCGTCTGCTTACTGGGGACACCATCTTCCTGGACCCCTGCTCCGCGGGGCCCTCTCTGACGGGCTTCTTCCAACGAGCATCTTGGTTTCAAGGCCCATCGCATGTCACCACGCAGCCCTGCTACACCTCCTTGGTGGATGGACCACGGCTCAGCTACCCACTCAGCCTGCATGGACGCTGGGCAGCCTCCAGCTCGGACAGCTGTGCACGCGGGTGTGTGAACAGCTGTCCCGGCCGCCCCGCGATTCCCATCCTGCCAGTGGTGCCCAAGGGTGCGGCCCCTCCCCCTCCTCGCCAACACCCACTTCTGGTTGTTTGAAAAGAGCTGCCCTCCAGGGCGAGAGGTGACATCTCCGGGGTTCGGGCCCATTCCTCTAAGATTACTGATACCGAGCACCTCTTCACGTACTTACGGGACGTTTATTTACCTCCTTTGGAGGGATGTCTATTCAAGTACTTTGCCCATGCTTTTAATCAGATTGTTTCTTGATGGTAGAGTTGTGAGAAGTCTTCACATATTCTAGATACCAGACCATTATCAGATACTTGGCAAATATTTCCTTTCTCACATGGGTTGACTTTTTTCAGTTTCTTGATGGTGTCCTTTGATGAATTTATTTCAGTAAAGATGATTGTACTTTTTATCTTTTCATAAAGACATTGGTGTATATTTTTGCTTGATATTCAAGAAACCATTAGCACCTGACCCAAGGCCACAGAAACTCACACCACCAGCGCTCTTCTGGGAGGTTACAGCTTCAGTTCCTGCATCTGGGTCTCCGATCCATTTGAGCTACGTTTTGCACCCGGTTTGAGGCAGGGGTACAAAATTTATTCTTCTGAAGTTAACTTTGCACCATAAAATGCATTAGGAAATGCATTTTTTGGTGTTAATCACTTCTATAAATGTACGGTAAACTTCACCGGTGGAGCTTTGCTGGACATTCTCTGGGTGTTAATTATTACGGTCTGGTCAGATTTCCTCTTTCTTCTGAGTCGGTCTTGGTGCTCACCGCCCCTCTGGGACTCTGCCCCTGCCACCCAGATGAGCTTCATGCCCTCTGGCGCGGCTCCTCGTGTTCACTTCAGGTCACTCCCGCTTCCAGTTTTATTAATAAGAGACGCCTCCCACGTTCGCTCGGTCACTCCAGCCACAAGTCTGTCGGTTTTATTCATCTTTTCCAATAACTAGCTTCCGCGTGCGGTCTCCTCTGCAGTTTCTCTGTCTCGCTCATCTCCTCATTGCTCCCTCCTGTCGGCTGCCTTGGGTCTGCTTTGCTGGCCGCTGTTTCTGGCTTCTAAGGCGCCGGCGCCGGGCCCCTGCGGCGGGGTGGGGCTCGCAGCGGGCGCCTCCCTCTGGGCGCCGGTCCTGCTGCCCTGAGTCTCAGCGTGCTGCCCTTTGACTCTGGGTCCTCACCAGGTCTTTTCTGACTTGTCCTGTAACTTCTTTGACTGACTGGTTATTAAGAAACACGTTCTTTAATTTCTGCCTTTTGTGAATTTTCCAGGGAGAAGGCAATGGCACCCCACTCCAGTACTCTTGCCTGGACAATCCCATGGGCGGAGGAGCCTGGTGGGCTGCAGTCGGTGGGGTTGCTGAGAGTTGGACACAATTGAGCAACTTCACTTTCACTTTTCACTTTCATGCCTTGGAGAAGGAAATGGCAGCCCACTCCAGTGTTCTTGCCTGGAGAATCCCTGGGACGGGGGAGCCTGGTGGGCTGCCGTCTATGGGGTCGCACAGAGTCGGACACGACGGAAGTGACTTAGCAGCAGCAGCAGCAGTGAATTTTCCGTTTCCTTTTTAAACTGTTTTCTAGCCTCAGTCCCTGCAGCTGAAGGGCGCACTCTGCGTGGTGCCTGACTTTCTGCATGAAGCCTGTCTGGGGTCCTGACACACGCTCGGCCCCAGGCGCTATTCCCTGGGCGCCCGAGCAGAGCACGTGCTCCGCCATCGAGTGGGGTGTCGCACAACTGTGTCCATGCCTAGATGCCCTCGCCTACGAACAGGGACAGCCAGCCCTACCTCGTGAGCTTCTCACACACGCTCACGGAGAGGAGGTACACAGAGGAACCTCTGCAGCCCTGCACCCAGAACCTCCCGAGGTGTGGAGAGGGTGAGCCACGCTCCCGAGAGCCCAGGGAGGAGTCCCTGCTCAGCGGTAGGTTGGCCCCTGAGAGGCACTCAGCCGGGCGGCCTCTGCGCTAGACTTTTATTTCCCAGAAAAGCCTGACTCGGGAAGAAGATACACCTTTAGGGCCGCCAGTGGGGGCTGGTGGGGGTGCGGAGGGAGAGGGAAGCAAAGACCTGGAGGCCTGTGCGGAGCGGGTGGCTTGTGCACGGGCCCCCGGGAGACGCAGTCCCGGAGTGGCGGCAGGCAGGGCTTCTTTCCCACTTTCCTGGGAGGGGATGAGGCGGGCGCCACCTGGCTTACCCTGTGGGCGTCCCGCAAGCGCTGAGGAAGAGCCGCCCGCTGGAAGCGGTGAGTCACCCGCTTCTCCAGGGGCCGCTCCCTGTGCTGAGCCCGGCAGCCTTTCAGGGGGAGCCACCGCCCTGCTCAGCAACCCCAAAGGCAAACAGCACTCAGCAAGACGAGGAAGCAGCCTGGGGACAAAGAAGAGCGCTTCTCCCCACACAAACTCTCCAGAGGAAGTGGGTTTCAAAGGGGCCATCTGTCTGAGATTAGCATCCCAAAGCTGTACCACGCGAGCAAGGAGCCTGGCTCTCGGAGCCCAAACTGCAGCACACAGCAGAAAGAGTCCCATTTAAATGATAACAACGCCAAGTGCTTAGGAAGCACTTTACAGAAAGAAGCGCCCAACTGCACTCCAGCTCCAGGAAGGCTGGACCAGACCCGCCCTCCCGGCAGCCCGCCTGGACCTTCCCAGACTGAGTCTAGAGGACAGGGACCGAGCTGGGGGGGGGGGGTGGTGCGCAGGCCAGGACTCGCCCTGCAGCTGAGGGCAGAGGTGCCCCGGTACACCTCAGACAGCTGCAGAGGTGGGTGGGTGGGGGCGCTGGACGGGACCCAGGGCCGGCTAGGCGGCCTGTGGACGGCAGAGAGAGGGACACCGCCGTGGGCACCACCGGCTCCTCAGGGCGGGTGGGTGCCCTTTGAGGGCTGTGGGAGGCACCCCAGCAGCCTGTTTCCAACATGCTGCACCCGCCGCTCCCAGCACGGCGCCCCTGCGTGGACAGGCCTGTCCGCCGGGAACGGCCCGGGGAGAAGGGGCACGGGGACGACGGAGCGGGGCCACCGTGCCTCCGGGCCTGCTCCTTGGAGTGGCTCTCAGCCTGCACATGACGAAGCCCAAGGAAAGGAGGCAAGGGAGCCGGCCTGCCCGCCGCCCGGTCAGCCCAGGGCTACCCTCTGCTCTCCGAGGAGAGGGGTCCTACGGCCCAGGCTCACGGTTGACTGTCCAGCTCTGGGTAAATATGTAAAAAGTATAAAGAAAAGGAGCTGGCACCTGGGTAATAAAACAGCGTGCAGCTGCAGCAGGCAGAGCGGCAGTGTTCATCGCCTGTGGAAACAGGCAACGCAACCGCAGAGTCTAACGCGGACTCTAGTCCACGCAGGAAATGGGCTGAGAGGGAGCCCTGTTATTTATGAAACCCCATTAGGACAGCTGGGAGGCTCTCTGGAGAAAACAAAGTGAACCCTCACTTCATAGCTCCTATCAAAAGACAGGCTCAGTGGATGAAAGGTTTTAGACATAAAACATAAAATCATGAAAGAGGACAGTACGGGAAACTTTTTTGATGACTTAGGAAAGAGAGTCTTCTCCACACTCGTACAAAAGCAAGCACTAGAGAGAGGGGCTCGCGGGCTCAACCGGAAAAGAACTGGAAACGAGCACGCGGGGAAAGGCTGCACAGCCAGAGAGAAAGGAAACGCCGAGCTGCGAAACCACAGTTCAGGCAAAGGGCTGACCTCCTTAAGCTATTCAAGCTTCTCTGAAAAATTAATTTTTAAAAAGGCAGACCAGATGTTTAAAAGACTATAAACGAGTACACAGAAAAATACGTCATTAACGGCAACACTGAGAGCCCTTCACAAAAGCCTCGATCTGAATGGCCAACAAGTGCAGAAAACCGTGCTCAGCGTCATCTGTCGACAGAGAAACACACGGGGAGACAGCAGGGAAGCACTGGGCACTGGCTGGGAGAACAACCCCGAAGGGCAGGGGCTGCGAGCGCCAGGTCCCTCCGGACCGGCGGACGGGAAACCGGCAGCTTATGAGCAAGACAGGCCGGCAGCATCCTGCGCCTCGGGCGTGCGTGGGACGGGAGCGCGCGCGAGACGAGACGGGTGCGCGCGTGCCCTGCACAGATGTGCGTGCTCCTGGTATCAGCAAGACAGGCATGCGTGAGACGGGAGCACGTGTGAGACGTGTGCACGCGTGCCCTCCACAGATGTGCGTGCTCCTGGCTTTCTCGCGTAAGTCAGACGGGTCCCCGCCCAAACAGGACGGGGCGGGGACAAAGGCACCGTGTCAGAACCCCAGCCCAGCTCTGCGGGGGAAAGCGCCCACGGGCAGACGGGCACGCCCGCTGCCAGCACCCTTGCGCGACGTTCCCAAGATCCACCCCAGCGGCTGTGGCTTCGGGACCTGTGGCCGTGGCTGAGCTGCGTTGTGGACGTTGACGGCGCAGGTAACTAGGAGCCCTAACCCTAACCAGGAGCACTCCTGTCTGATGAGAGGGCTGAACGGTGGTCTCCTCCGTCCGGTGGGGGTGCTGATGGGGCTGAGGGCCTGGGACTCCACTTCTTGGGACCGGGTGGGTTGTACTCTGAGGGGTCGGCACTGCAGTGCACATCAGTGGCCCCTCGGGAAGGTCCTACTCAAACTGCGACAGACATTTTCTCCTGACAGTCACCGACTGAAAGGCCAGGTCTGGGCCGTGCAGGGCCCTCCTCCCGCGGGAACCGAGCCCCAGGCCGGCCCGGCGCCTGCCCTTCAGACCATCCTGCCCTTCAGACCGTCCTGCGTGACCAGCAGGCCTGCTGCACGGGCTGAGGCCAGCTTGCTGACTCTTTCCTTTCTGAACTGTGCTTTTGGTGTTATATCTAATAAAAATTATTGTTAAGCCTAAGATCACACAGATTTTCTCCAATATTTTCTCCTAGAAGATCAAAGAGCCTTTATAAGTGTTAAGCCAGATAACGTGTATATAAAGGCACTTGGCCCAAGATAAATGTTCAAAACTGGTTGGCTTCTAAAATGTGCCTATTTTTCTAAACAGTTCTGCTTCTAAGTATTTCTCCTAAGGGAATAATAAGAAATGCAAACGGATTTGGGGACATGTATGTTCACCAGAGTATTATTTAGAATAAGGAACACGAGGATGAAAGCAGGGATCTATTGAGGGCTTGGCTAAACAGTGTTCATGAAGCAGCAGCCTGCAGCCCAAAGGTCACGTTTTAAAAGAACACAGAAGACGTTCACAGAGGTTTAAACAGCACAGGAAGACCCAAACCATGAACAGTGGAAATTTCCCCCTGAAGTGCAACAGGAAAGCGCGCACTTTACACACATGTCGACATCGGGAAGAACGTGAGGTGACGCAGGCGGTGGCTTCGGGGCGGGGATGGTGGGAGGCCGTTCTGCTCACCTGTCCTGGTCTTCTCTGCTACCCTGTCAAACGCTGCAATGGAGATGTGTTCCTCTGTAACCACAGCTCCTTTTAAAGTTAACCGAATAAAATGCCGACATCTTCGCCGGCCCCTGCCCTCCTATCAGGGAGGGGGCACGCCACGCACGTCCGGCCGAGGGGAGAAGGGCTCCCAAGGGCCACACCTGTGGCCTCCCCCTCACACAGGTCAGCAAGCCAATCACACAAAGGCATGCCGCCCGGTGCCCGCGAGGCTCGGGGGGACCTGGATCCCCTGGGAACATCAGGTCACCACTGAGGCACCCAGAGACGGGGACAGAACCTGGAGACAAATGGTACCAACGGAACCACCACAAAACCAAGTGCCACGTGGGAAAAGCCGGCACAGACGTTCACCAGAGGGATGGGCAAGAGCCGCCGCAGCCGCCCGGCTCACACAGGCCCAGACTGGAGCAACCCGAACAGCCAACAGCACAATGGCCTTCAAGCCTCCAGCACTTCCCCAGACGGAGCATCGCAGCCCAGATGAGCCACCGGCAGCCACGCAGCTGAGACAGGCGGGCGGGAGGGCCCCGGGGACTGCAGTCCTGCCGGAGGAGGACGCGGCGGTGGGAGGGGTCTGGGGGAACCGGCAGAGCCGCGACAGGCAGACGGGGTCCCCCTCGAGGGTCTCGGGGACCTATGCCCCCTGAGACCAGCAGGGTTCTGACTGTACCACTGTCTCTGAGGCCACAAAACTGTCAGCCAAGCGGGCGGTGAGGAACCCAGCGCTGCGGGCAGGCCCAGGCCCCGCACAAGGAAGGACAGCAAGGACCAGCCTCCAAGGGCGCAGACCAGAAGGCTGTCCCCGCGGCCAAGACCCGGGCTCCCACGGAGGACAGGATGGGCCCTCGCGTGCGGTCTGGTCTCCTTCAGCCACCACGGCTTCTGCCAACGGGCACAGCAGACCCGCAGGGGCCAGGCTGGCTCGTAGCGCCCTTCTGGAGGAGAGCAGGAGGCCTGTGTCCGTCTCCCTCCGGAGAGGAGGCAGGTCCAGCTGCTTGCGAAGGAGGCCTCGACCCACAAGGCTCTGTCTCTTGGGTCCAAAAGGCAAGTCAGGAATGCTCCCCTTCCCCGCAGACACCACCCTGTCTGTGCTGTGAGGCTCTGGCGTGACCTCGTGGGCTGTGCAGACACTTGGCACAGCACGCACCGTGGCCTCCGCCTGGGGGTGAAGGCCAGCATAGAACAGGAAGGCTCGGTGCCTCCCTGATTGGGCCCAGAGAGGGGAGGCCGAGGCCCGCGCCCAGCAGAGGACGCGAGGCCTTCCCACGGCGCTCAGGGAGCTGTCCGTGTGTGCGCACGCGGGCGCGTCCCGTCTCGGAGATCACAGCTCCAACCGAGCAGCTCTGAGGAGGCCCGTCCTCGGGAGGATGGGGCAGGCGGCAGAGCCCCGGGCAGGGGCAGAGGACGGGAGCCCGGCTGCCAGGAGTTCCCGACGCCGCCGCGCGGGCAGTGAGGGCGAGCACAGGGGCCAGGGCAGCCGGGGGAGGGAGGGGTGGCAAGAGCCCAACCCGCAGGGCGCTGCCCGCTGCCCTCGAGGAGGCCACGGCCTGGAGGTTCGCCAGGTACCCGGCCGCAGCTGCGGTCACCTCCCCCCCGGGGCATGGCCTCCCCGGGGCCACCGCAGCTGATCCTGTACAGGGGCTCCCCAGGGCTGCCTGGGCACCATCAGTATTCAGTGGTGATGGACTCCTCCCTCCTTTGCCTACTTTTGTGCTGCAGAGATAAGTAACATTTCTAATCTCTGCTATCTCCCAGCTGCAAATGTTCAAGCACTTTTTTTCTCCTTATTTAAGAAGCAAAATCTCGTTTTAGATTTGCACGAGAGACAGCTCGTCCTCCTCACTGGAGTAACAGCCTGGTACCCAGAGGCCAGGCAGGCCCTGTGGACGGGAGGAACATGTCAGCTGGAGACATTAAAGCCCCAGAAGCTTGAACCAGGAGATCCAAGTCCCTTGAAACTCCTCCACACATGGTCCGAGGAGGTCTCCCGCTAGGCTGTCACTTCCTGCTGACGATCTGCAGGTGTGAGCTGCCTGCACTGACGGAGCGACCTCTGCAGACCAGCAGAGGCCACACAAACACCCCAACGAAATGGGCCACTCCCTGCATGGGGCCCCCGGGAAACCAACAAGGCTGAAGAACAAGCATGCGGGGGAGGAAGGGGCCCCGGGTGGAGGCAGCGAGAGGCCTGGCACCGCAGGCTCCCCACAGGCGGGCCCCCACCCCCCTTCTGCCACACGACAGCCAGGCCAGTTGGGGGGCACGGGCATCCAGGTACCACCCATCGCCAGCCAGGACGCAGGGCAGGCGTGCAGCTGCTGCAGATTCAGCGACTCCCGGGGTCCCCAGGCTCAGCAAGCACCTGAGCAGCTTCCAGCCCCAAGGCGGGCGGGGGTCCAGGCCAAGGACAGCCCCGTAGCCCTCCTCCACACACGCACGGACCACTGGCCTCCTGTCTGCTCCTGCAACCTGATGGGGAAGACGTGGCCTTCTGCATTCCAGCTTTTAAGACAAGAACAAGAGATTCAAAAGAACGTCACACCAGGCGCCTCTGAAAGTGAAACCCTGCTTCCCCGGGGGCAGTGACAATGTCACCCGGACTCGACAATGCTAGGGGCCTGCTCAGGCCCTGCCCGGCAGAGGGCAAGGCTGGGCAGCTGCCGGCCCACAGCACAGCGGGACCCGGGCACTGTCCGTGGTCCTGACGCCGGCTCCCACCCAAAGTCCGGACCAGCAGAGATGGAAGGGGCAAGACCCGGACAGCAGCCCTGGGTCACACCCTCACCATGGCAACCGGTTCTGGTTTCATTGCCACCTTCCGTCATTGTTCCGGGCCTAGAGGGGTTCAGGCAGGACAGGAACGGCCCAGGGACCCGCCCCCAGCACGGCTGCGGGATCCCAGGAGGGCCCAGCCCCTGCAGGCTCAGGCCTGAGCTCACGGGCGGCTGACCCTCAGGTTTACCTTCACGCTCCAAACAGGCCTGACAGCTTCACATCGGTGTTAAAACCTTATCATTTATGGAGTGGCTCAGTTATTAGTGGCGTTTCAATTGCACGTGTCAGAGGAAGAGAAAATTGCCTAATTAACTGCTTCCCCATCAGCAGAGAAGGGCTGTGCTGCCAATTCCTCCTGAGATACTGTCTCCTGCCCTCCGAAACCCATGCCCCTCTCGTCAGAGACCATGTCTAATCCTTGTCTCCCCCCAATGACAGGGACTGTGAGCAGACCACGCACGCGACCCTCACCAGCCCGCTGCCACCAGCGGTGGCCGTCCCAGTCTCCACCCCAGAGGCACATGCGCCCCTGTCACTGAGGCCACCAGCCAGTGAGCCGCTGTGACCGGGCCTGCCCACCAGGCTCCGCACTCTGAGCCCCCAGCAGACGCACTGTGGCCAGCGTGTGGGCATGGGCAATGGAGGTGAGCAGGCTGAGGCTGCCTGGAGCACCGCGTCCCATTCCAGCTCAGCTGCTCGGCAGGTAGGTCCCGATAGAGCCTCTGAGATGACGACAAGCCGGCAGAGCCTTGTGAGCAAGCTCTGAGCCGGCCTGGTCCTCTAACGGTCAGCCAGCACCGACAGCTCCCGGGCAGCCTGGGCTCGCGTGCGTGGCTGCGCTGACTCGGCACTCCCCTCGGAGACAGGCTGCTGCTGGCTGGAGAAAGGTCGCCGCGGCGGCAGCAGCGAGCTTTACGGAGACCTTTCCCCACACGGCAGCTCTCTGGGCTCAGCGAGTGTGATCCTTGCTACACTCTCCAGAGAAACCTGTATGCAGGTCAGGAAGCAACAGTTAGAACTGGACACGGAACAACACACTGGTCCCAAATAGGAAAAGGGCTACGTCAAGGCTGTGTATTGTCACCCTGCTTATTTAACTTATATGCAGAGGACATCATGAGAAACGCTGGGCTGGAGGAAGCAGAAGCTGGAATCAAGATTGCCGGGAGAAATATCGATCACCTCAGATATGCAGATGACACCATCCTTATGGCAGAAAGTGAAGAAGAACTAAACAGCCTCTTGATGAAAGTGAAAGAGGACAGTGAAAAAGTTGGCCTAAAGCTCAACATTCAGAAAATGAAGATCATGGCATCCAGTCCCATCACTTCATGGCCAATAGATGGGGAGACAGTGGAAACAGTGTCAGACTTTATTTTGGGGGCTCCAAAATCACTGCAGATGGTGACTGCAGCCATGAAGTTAAGACACTCCTTGGAAGGAAAGTTATGACCAACCTAGATAGCATATTCAAAAGAAGAGACATTACTTTGCCAACAAAGGTCAGTCTAGTCAAGGCTATGGTTTTTCCAGTGGTCATGTATGGATGTGAGAGTTGGACTATAAAGAAAGCTGAGCACCGAAGAATTGATGCTTTTGAACTGTGGTGTTGGAGAAGACTCTTGAGGGTCCCTTAGACTGCAAGGAGATCCAACCAGTCCCTCCTAAAGGAAATCAGTCCTGAATACCCACTGGAAGGACTGATGTTGAAGCTGAAACTCCAATACTTTGGCTACCTGATGTGAAGAACTGACTCATTTGAAAAGACTCTGATGCTGGGAAAGATTAAGGGCAGGAGGAGAAGGGGACGACAGAGGATGAGATGGTTGGATGGCATCACTGACTCGATGGACATGAGTCTGAGTAACCTCCAGAGTTGGTAATGGACAGGGAGGCTTGGCCTGCTACAGTCCATGGGGTCACAAAGAGTCGGACATGACTGAGTGACTGTACTGATCTGAAATTCTTAACCTGAAAACCAACTGCCTCGTTCTGATGCCCCAAAGCTCATTCTGGGGAGGCCGAAGCTGCCACATCCCACCATGATTCCCCAGCACAGAAGAGTCCAGCCTGGCCGGGCTGTAAACCACCATCCCAGTCCCCACCCCGGCCTCTTGCCACCTCTTCCTGCTGTGGTGCACGCCACAAGATCACCCCCCCCCAAGCCCCAGTGGCTGAGGACTCTTCCTGGTGGGGAGGGGAAGCGATCCCTCTCCTGCAAACACTGAAGCACACACAGGTGACCCTTGAGGACAGGGTCCTGCCTCTCCTGGGAGCCCTGCCCGACCTGGGGGGTCCTGACCTCAGCTCCCCTGCGGCCAGCAGCTCACACCCCAGGCAGATCAGTGTCCAAGGTGGGTGCAAGACAGCCCCAGGCCTCCCCACCTACGAGCCCTACAGCTGGTTCCCGGCAAACACGCGGCCCCCACGCGGTGGCTGGCTCAGCCCCTGGCGCAGCGCTCGCATCTTCCCACACCTGCCTTTAGCCCTCAAGAACTCGGCCCGGATCACCTGCAAAGCGTTCTGTTCTGACCTGTTTAAGCGCTGCGGAAGCGCACTGTTTCCACCTGGGAAGGAGAACCCCCTACCACCTCCCGGCCCCAGCCCTCCATGCTGGTGCCTGGGCACACTCAGAGACGCCTGCCGGCGGCCTGCTGCCCAGTCTGGGAGTGGGAAGCGCCTGCCTGCAGCCCCAGGACTTCAGTCGGCGCTGGATGAGAATGAGCCACCCTCTCACATCGCCGCGGGACTCTCCCCAGCTGCCAGCACAGACCCAGACCGCGGGACGCCTAGGTCACGGCCCAGCCCCGGTTCGGCTGCAGACTGAGTTGCCCTCAGCCCGCAGAAGGGCCCGCCATGGCGCCCCCCCCGCCCCCCGTGGCTGCAGAGCCCCATGGAGACCCGCTCACGTGACCTCAGGGGACTGCCTGGCCCCCTATTCTCATCAGCTGAAGAGCGCCAGTGGGAGGGAGGAGAGTTCTGGCGGGGCCCCCACAGGGAGCTCCCAGGAGGTGAACACGGCCAGGCAACACACGGACCCCCCGCCCCGAGCCTAGCAGCCTCCTCTTCACCCCTGCAGGTGTCTCCCACTGCCTGGAGACCTCTCTGCAGAGCGAGTGCGGGGCCAGGACGGCGGGGGGGCGGGGGGGGGGGGG
>SJYC01005421.1:0-21685 GCA_006408675.1 Madoqua kirkii | reverse complement strand
GCAGCCCCTCGCCGGAACCGTGGCCACGCTCGCTCCTCCAGGCGCACCCTCTGAACTCGCAGGTGAAACCACTCTGCCCTGCTCCTCTTGTCCTGTCCTGACGTGGCGACCACGGTCACCGCCAACCCCGCCTTCAGTCCAGCTGGCAGCACGCATGGACCCTGCAGAGGCTCCGACTCAGGGCTGCCAGCCAGCCGCCCTCTCACCCACAGCCAGCCCGCGGGGCCTGCCGCCCCACTTTTCAGGCCTGCCGCCCGAGGCCCTCCCCGGGCCCCAATCCTGCACTGTCCACGCGCAGAGCCTGTCCCGCCACCGCTCGGCTCCTCCCCGCAGGATGGCAGGCCCGAAGGCAGGCGCCGGGCCCACCTCGCTGGACAGCGGCCCAGGGCGCCGGGAGGACACCCCATCTCAGGATAACTGTGTTTAAGGCGCGGAAAACCAAACAACTCTCATCCTCAAGATGAAGCTGGAGTTCACCTGGGATCTGGCTTAGGTGAAAAGCACAGGATTTCACAAGGCTTCAAGATTTCAACATCGGAAAGGGCACCAACATCCTGGGTCTCGTTTCTTCACACTCAAAGCACAAGAGAAGGTGCCGCTGTCCCCGCGGGACAGGCAAGCACAGAGGCACGGGCCTTGCCAGAACCACCCAGCGTTCGGCCCCCAAGGCTCTCAGCCCAAGCCCACATCGTTGCCTGCTGCGAACCGCTGACCGACGGAGGAAACAGGGCTGGGCGAAGACCTGCAGCCAGCGTCCCGGCGTGGGGAGGCCTGGACTTGCTGTCTCTGGGCCGCGTCCACCCGGACCCGCAGCACACACACCCTCCAGGAGGCCCCATCTGACTCACCTGCTGCAAACGGGTCACGGTGCCCAAGCAGGTGCTCAGAGGAAAACTATTTTAAAATTTGCTGACTGAAAAACCCCAAATTGGATCAGTTTGAAATTAAAGAGAAAGATGGAGATTTTCATTATGTTTAACACTTCTATTAAAACAGAAGAAAGTCGGGAGTTAAATCACACCAGTTCCGGGGAGGTGTGGGGGAGGGCAGTGGTGGGCTGTGTCCGCTATAATATACCTACTGTTCAGGCACCGTCTCATTAACATAGAGGCTTAATTGGCGTTTCATGCCTGCATTGTGTCTCAGGAAAGAACGAGGTGCAATTATGTATAAAGAGCACTCCAGCAGCGTCGGTTCAATTCCTGTCATTCATCGCGTCAGAATAAGCACAGATGTTCCATTGGAGGACAGAGAGGAAGATGAGCGGCTTGCAAATGACACTTTTTTAGTTTAAAACTTTATTTAAAATAAAGTTATTTAAGTGAAATTTACAACACACTGTTTCTCTCCATTTGTCTTACTTGCTATAGGGCATTAACTTTCAAAGGCTGGTTCCGCTTAATTTGATTTTTCATTTTCAAATGAACATCTGTGTTTAGGTTTAAAAAGCTCTTTGTGGACACATACAGAGCCCCGAAAGGGTCTGAACAAAGCCTGCCTCAGTGAACACTTGCCCACCAGGAAGGCCTGCCTTCCCGGGGTCCGGGGTCGCGGGGTGGGGGCTGCTGTGGCTCCCCCCTCCCTCCAGAGCTGTGAGAAACGGTCTTCTCTGCAGAGTGGAGATGAGGAAGGCAGCCCACGGGGCCACTGCTCAGCCCCAAGGCTTCCTCCCCAGGCAGAGACGCAGGCAGAGACGCAGGCAGGCGCCGCAGCCAGAAGCGGCCGGCATGGTTTCTAGGAAGGCGGCCCAATTGAACCGTACTCCTTCAGCAGTGCGTGTGTGAGTGCACACCCAAACACGCAATGGTGCAGGACCGCTAGGCCCAGCCAGGCAGGCGGCCCCCTCCCCACGCCCACCCCTCGGCTGGGAACCCCGCATGCAGCGGTACCGCCCGGGTCCCACGGGTTCAGGCCTGGCTCCGGGGCCCCCACGGTCACACAGGCCACCGTGAGAGGACCCGTGGGGGCAGGACGCACCGCTTCTGTTCCTGAATTGGCCCTCAGATGACAGAGGTGCAAGCTCCCCACACCTGCTTCCCCCTCTGTTCACGTGGGTAATATCTCAGCTATGGTTTTTCCAGTGGTCATGTATGGATGTGAGAGCTGGACTATAAAGAAGGCTGAGTGCCAAAGAATTGATGCTTTTGAACTGTGGTGTTGGAGAAGACTCTTGAGGGTCCCTGGGACTCAAGGAGATCCAACCAGTCCATTTTGAAGGAGATCAGTCCTGGGTGTTCATTGGAGGGATGTTGAAGCTGAAGCTCCAATACTTTGGTCACCTGATGTGAAGAGCTGACTCACTTGGAAAAGACCCTTATAATGGGAAAGATTGAAGGCAGGAGGAGAAGGGGACAACAGAGGATGAAATGGCTGGATGGCATCACCGACTCGATGGACATGAGTTTGGGTGAACTCTGGGAACTGGTAATGGACAAGGAGGCCTGGCGTGCTGCAGTTCCTGGGGTCGCAAAGAGTTGGACATGACTGAGCAACTGAACTGACTGACTGAAGCTGCCCACAAGGCCACTGGAGGCAGACCCAGAATCAAGCACAGAAACTGGTTTTACGAGCATGTACGCAACAAGAACGAAGTGTGGATTCAGGCCCAAGCCCAGCAAGGACGCTCAGAAATGGACTTCCCTGGACTGAGCATGTCAGAACTCCCAGCCTCGGGAGGCAGGGGACGATGGGCCCTGGGCACAGCCTGACAGCGTCTCTGCCGTCCCCACCCCCAGGAGCCACTCAGGTCTTCTCTGCACGCACCTCCCGGGTAACGCGGGAGTCCAGAGCTCGCTGCAGCCGTGTGGGGCTAAACAGTTGGAAACACTTCTATGTTTTTATGATGCTATATTTAGAAACCTCTAAATAAAACCCATGGAGCGTGTTGCAATAATATACATTTTTTAAACTCACTAATTGAATGTTGCCATTACAAGTGCTATTTTGGACCATCTGCTAAATATGTAATTTAGGAATTAAGATTCATATCTTAGAGGATACGCTAATCATTCCTTTGAATCCGTTGGGTCCTTTCTGAACACACACAAGTCCTGCAGTCAGTGACAGTAACTGCCCTGCTGTTTCACAGAGCGTGGCCGAGGCCGCGACCAGGGACAGCTGGGAGCTGAGCCCCGTCCCAGGGCTGCCACAGCCCGTGGCCGGAAGGGCAGAGGGGCCACAAGGCCACACTCTCCCGGGCGGAGCCCACTCTGGCCTCTTAAATCAACAGGGATTTCTGTGGGTCAGAGCAGAGCCTTTGGTCACAGGCTTCCACTGGCCGACTGTGCAGTTCATCCAGTTCCAAAACCTGCCCTCCCCGGTGCCCGGACAACACTGCCTCTAATGCCCTTTCCAGTGGGGAAGTGACCGGCCTGCAGTGGCGGAGACCAGCCGTCCCCATCGTCCACGCCTTGACGCCCCTGGCCGGGAGCCCGGCCTCAGCATCGAGCGGGCCGTGGGGGCCCTGTGGGTCAGGGCTCGCCCCTTCCCTGGGACGCGCCGCCGCTGCTAATACAGCCCAGGGAGGCGCTTCCTTCTGCCGCCACACCCCGGGTGATTCGCTCCGAATCTCGCTGACCCCGGGCACACCCCTGAGGTCAGTCATCCACACAGCAGAGGGAGCACCTCTCCACCCTGGGTGCAGACAGTGGTTCTGGCCTCGGGTTTCTTCTGTCCCAAGTGAAACTCACCACGTTGAAGGACTCACTGCTTCAGACTATAAAGTACGCGGACACACTCACCCTCGTGCTGTGTCAACCGCCACAGAGCCCACGCATCTTAGCCGTACCCCAGAGGGCCCGTCTGTCTCCTCAAGGCCAGGGCACAGCTGGTGAGGAGGCTCGTGAGAGGGGGTGGACGGTGGGCCGGGGCTGGGGGCTCCAGCTGTGCGTACTTCCGCCCGGGCCGGGCTTCTCAGAGCCCGCATGCCGGGACGGCAGCCCACCCCAGGCTGGGCAGGGTGCTGGACCGCTGCCTGGGGCACAGGGAGGCGGGGCAGCAAAGGCAGTGGCGTCTCCCTGCAACTTCCCACTACCGGCCGGCCCAGCACGCAGCTGCCTGCCTGGGGCCTGGCAGCCGGAGGCGAGTGGGGTGGCGCAGCCCCTTGCCATGCCGCTGGGAGGAGGTGCTGAGGGGGCCCGGCGGCTCGCGGCAGCCTGGCGGCAGGGCAGGACAGGACTGCGCGGTGAGCGCTGTTCTCGGCTGAGGCCGCAGGGGAGAATGAGCGGGCCAGGACACCTGGTGTGCGCTGAGCACCTCCAGCCCCTCACCCAGCTGCCTCCGCCCTTGAAGGGCGACGAGCCCGAGGGGCGAGCGGGGGACCCGGGTCGGCGCTGGAGCCTGCCCCGTCCTGACTTCTGCAGCTGCCCACGCGGGCGAGAAGCAAGGGCCCCTGAGCTGCCCCTGAGCACGGAGAGAGGACGCAGCCCTGCCTGGGGAGCTCAGGGCAAGCCAGGCTGGAGCTCAGCCCTGAAGACAGGGCGGCTGGTGAGAGCGGGGGTGGCTGGAGGGTGTCAGAGGCTGAGCGTGGCCCCAACCGTGTGAGGCGTGGTGAGGGGCTGCCTCAGGGCAGGCTGGGCCCCGTCTCCCCGCGGGCGTGCCGGCCAGTCCTTCCCCACTGCTTCCCAATGGCCACTCCAGGGGAAGCCCAGCTATCCTCTTCTCCAGGAGAGGCCCATCACCCCTGGGAGGAGCTGAGGGGCCGGGACCCCCGTGGCACCCTCAAGGTCTGGTCCCCATTTTCTGACCTTTGGTCACATGTAGGGGGTATCTCCACACTCGAAAGAGCGGCACAGACCGTCCCTCAGGAGGACTTCTCAGCCCTCAGCGGCGGGGCTCAGGGTCGCTGCACCAGGGGTCGCCCCCAGGCGGGCGGGACACCTCCACTTGACTGGCACGGGCTGCAGCCCACAGAGGCAGCGGGGTGGGGGCGACGTGCCTGCAAAGAGCGTGGGCTGCCTGGAGCCTTTGTCCTGAGGGGCTCAGTCCCAGCCCGTGTCAGTGTTTCCTCAGGCCCCTACAGGCCAACAGCGGGCTCCGGTGCGGACCTTCGGCCTCTGGGCTCCCACTGGGGGAGACCACGGACTTTAGTGACATGAACGAACAACACGCCCTGGGTGCAGGTCTTCTGCGCAAGGCCTATGCCAGCCCCGGCAGGCGCGCTGCCCCTGAGCCCTTGGGTGGAGCGGGGCCTGGGAGGGGCCAGGTGTTGGGGCAGTGGTTCTGCGGGCTCGTGGCCCAAAGTGCCCTCTTGCTGTGCTCCCGGAGCAGTCGGAGCTCGCCGCGCAGCACGGTGAGCGTCTGCCCCACGTCCATGGCCAGAGTTCCCAGCAGGGGAGGGAGCTGGCAGGCCCACGGGTGGTCTGCGGGTCTCAGGAGCCTTAGCCCAGGAGGGCACGGCAGCTGGCTGGTAGAAGCTGAGAGGAGCAGGCTGTGGTCTCCCGGAGCCCGGCACCCCGCCCTCCGGGTTCCCGGCTGCCCCGGCCAGCAGCAGGTCCCTGGCTGGCACTCTGCAGCACCTCTGCTCTGGGAGCAGTGAGCGAGTCCAGGTCCTGGGTTGAGGGGGTGGTATGCGGACTCATGGGAAACGGGGCTCCACCCACAGGAGAGGCAGAAAGGTGCCAGTGGGGACGCAGAGGGTGGTGGCCACGGGCCTCGGGGTTCAGGTTTTGGTGCTGGAAATGCCGAGTCCTTTCAGCAGCCAGATGGGCCAGCGTGGAGAGCCATGCTTCTGAGCAGTGGGTGGACAAGTCTACCCCATGTGTGCGTACGTGTGAAGACACACACGAAGGTGGGCCGTCCGCTCCCCGAGCCTCCACTCCCTCGACTCTGCACCCATCAGGCCACTGCCCTGTGGCCCCTCAGCCTGGCTCCCTTGGGTCTAGTGGCGGAACGACCCACCTCCACCACAAGGTGGGCAGGCAGGACGCTGGCTTTGCTCCTGGTGGGCCTGGAGTCGGAGGCTGGGGGTCCTGGGACACCACCTGCTGCATGGGGATGTGCCCTGCGCGGGGGGTGAGCTGGGGCGGGTCCGACCCTGCGCGGTGCCCGCTGCTGGCGGGAGTAGGGCCTGCTGCCTGAGTGGCGGCTGCCAGGCTGCCTCAGCCATGGGTGCACTCAGGCCGGGCACCCTCTGAGAGGGGTGCTCGGGGCCAGGGGCCTGGGGGACGAGTGGAGGCCCAGGGTGCCTCCCCTGCTGAGCTCGGAGGAGGGGACTCCGGGCAGGCCCCCCCGTACTGCCCAGAGGCCAGGTCGGGGCCCAGAGCCAGGCGGGCGGCTCCAGGGGTGGAGGCAGTGCCCTGGTGATAGGAGGAGCCCAGTGGCTCAGCCCCAGAACGGCTTGCGGGGATCCGGCTCTCCACAAGTTCTAGTAGTGTATGGGAGTGGCAAGAGGGGAGCCAGGGGGCGGGGGTGCCTGGGAGGCCCCCAGGCCTGGAGGGGCCCCGGCCCTGCTTGCAGAGCCATGCGTACTGCGTCACGTCACCACCGCCCCCTGTCGTGCCACCGACGAGCACAGGTCCCAGGTGTCCATGGCTACAGCACCACGTGGGGGCGGGGGCGAGCGCACTGCGGACGTCCCGGGCTGCAGATGCTCCCCAGAGCAGGGGACTGCTGCAGCCGGGCTGGAGGCTGGGGTTGCCTGCTCAGCTGGGGCTATGACCCCAACACAGAGCCTAGAGTCTAGCTCTGCACTGGCGAGTGAGTCCTGTCGGGGCCAGGAAGTGGCCCCAGCTTGGGCAGGGGCCTGGTGCACACGGGGCTGTGTCCTGGGGCAGGTATGGGGCGGGGTCCGCAGGCGGAGGGCTGAGGCCTGGGGCCAGCTGGCTGGGGGCTGGGGCGGGGCTCCCCTCCCGGAGCAGTGGCCTCCAGCCCCTGTGGTCCTGTGCCCACCTAGCCTTGCCGCCCTCCCCTGCCACCCACCCCCGGGCTCGGCTATGAGATCTCGCCTGGCCGTGCGCTCCGCCGCTGGGAGGCGCTGACAGGCAGCCCCCACCCTGGGCGGTGGGCCCAGAGCCTCTGTGTGAGCCCCGGGCGCTAGCTGGCTCGTGGAGAGGCTCGTGGAGGACACGGGGCAGCGTCAGTGGTGACCTGAGGCACCGACGGAGACCACGGGCCTGGTGCCAGCAGGCGCGCCTCCTGGGGCTGGGTGTCCAGAGGCTGTCAGGGGCCACCTTGACCACAAGCCCCAGCCAGGGATCTCAGCAGCTGGCCCTGCACGGGCTTGAGGCCTGGGGCCCGGGTTCTCCTGCAGCCAGCGAGCTGGACGCGGTGCACGGGGCGCCGCACTGCCCCCTGGTCACGGGCCAGACGCAGCTCCACCACGCTGGCCGCACGCCCCCTGCTCTGCCTCCACAGGCCAGGGAGGGACAGGCCCCCGCCGCGTGACCGGCCCAGCTGCCGTGACCTGCGTCCATCCTGCAGGAGGTGAGCTCTCTGACCAAAGCCACCAGCAGATGCCGCCAGGGACAGGCATTTCTGGTGACCCAGGGACAGCTGGACTCAGACCTTCGGGGACCCCACTTCTGTGACACCCCAGCCTGGCTCAATGGAACTGCTAGGGGGCTCTGGGAATCCTCCCTGGAGGTGTCGGCTCTGGGTGAGGGGCCAAGACCCCAACTCTGCAGTCTCCTTGGTGGGAGTAAGGAGAGGGCCATGCTGGCCACTGGGCGGCCCCGGAGCACCCTGAGTGCTCCACAGAGAGTCGCTGGGGATGGAGTGTCCCGAGGGGGCAGAGGCGGAGCTTTCCTGGAAGCAAGGGTGGCGCTGCCCACGGCCCAGGTCCCGTTTCTGAGTGGAGGGTCTTCCCAGGCCTGCCTGCTGTCTCCTGCCCCTTCGGGCACTGGTGGGGGTGGGAGGGAAGGGTCCTCACCCTGACCCCTGTCTGGCGCGTGGTTTCAGATGTGGTGGTGACCCCCGAAAGGCCAGGATGCAGTCGGCACGGACTCTGCAGGGCACCACGACCCTCCTGATGCTGAGAGAACAGCTTGTGAACACAGCACACGGCTGCCCTGCCAAGTGGCCTCCGGGTCCTGACGGCTGAGCCTGGCTTTGCAGCTGCTCTGCCTGTTTCCAGGAGGTCGCTGGCGGGCCATGAGCTCCACTTGAGAGGAGGCCTCGAGTGCGGCCGGCCTGGACTGGCGGGGGCGACAGACAGTCCTAGGAGGCCGGGGCGCTGTCCAGCCAGCCGCCTCCAGGGCAGCCCATTGCTCCCAGCTTCCTCGGGCACCGACCCCGCCTGTGGCCCTCACTGGGCCCCTGGGTGCCACCCTCCCCATCTGGGCCTGACTGGAGTCTCCACAGGCCAGGGAGGGACAGGCCCCCGCCGCGTGACCGGCCCAGCTGCCGTGACCTGCGTCCATCCTGCAGGAGGTGAGCTCTCTGACCAAAGCCACCAGCAGATGCCGCCAGGGACAGGCATTTCTGGTGACCCCAGGGACAGCTGGACTCAGACCTTCGGGGACCCCACTTCTGTGACACCCCAGCCTGGCTCAATGGAACTGCTAGGGGGCTCTGGGAATCCTCCCTGGAGGTGTCGGCTCTGGGTGAGGGGCCAAGACCCCAACTCTGCAGTCTCCTTGGTGGGAGTAAGGAGAGGGCCATGCTGGCCACTGGGCGGCCCCGGAGCACCCTGAGTGCTCCACAGAGAGTCGCTGGGGATGGAGTGTCCCGAGGGGGCAGAGGCGGAGCTTTCCTGGAAGCAAGGGTGGCGCTGCCCACGGCCCAGGTCCCGTTTCTGAGTGGAGGGTCTTCCCAGGCCTGCCTGCTGTCTCCTGCCCCTTCGGGCACTGGTGGGGGTGGGAGGGAAGGGTCCTCACCCTGACCCCTGTCTGGCGCGTGGTTTCAGATGTGGTGGTGACCCCCGAAAGGCCAGGATGCAGTCGGCACGGACTCTGCAGGGCACCACGACCCTCCTGATGCTGAGAGAACAGCTTGTGAACACAGCACACGGCTGCCCTGCCAAGTGGCCTCCGGGTCCTGACGGCTGAGCCTGGCTTTGCAGCTGCTCTGCCTGTTTCCAGGAGGTCGCTGGCGGGCCATGAGCTCCACTTGAGAGGAGGCCTCGAGTGCGGCCGGCCTGGACTGGCGGGGGCGACAGACAGTCCTAGGAGGCCGGGGCGCTGTCCAGCCAGCCGCCTCCAGGGCAGCCCATTGCTCCCAGCTTCCTCGGGCACCGACCCCGCCTGTGGCCCTCACTGGGCCCCTGGGTGCCACCCTCCCCATCTGGGCCTGACTGGAGGCAGGAGGGGTGACCTCCCTAGAGATGGGGACAGGTCAGGCAGGCCCATTCCTCGCCCATGGTCAGGACAGCCAGTGAGACGCCGAGCCCGGTCGGACGGCAGCTGTCAGGTCCCCGCCGCCCCTGTCCTCCGCAAACCGCCCGCCTCCAGCCTCGACCCCGCCCGTCACCCATGAAGGACAGCCCTCAGGACCGGGCCCTCAGCGAGGCGGCTGCTCTGGAGCAGAAGCGCCCCGAGTGCAGCGTGCCCGTCGGCGCAGAGGCCTGAGAGAAGGCCCAGCAGGCTGGGCGCGAGGAGCGCGGGGACGGGGAGGCCGCGCAGACGGGGCAGCGGCCGGAGACGAGTCCGGGGCAGTGGGGCGGGCGGGCGGCGGCCTCGGGGGCAGTGCGCTGACGGGGTCTGTGGACAGACGTGCCCCGCCTGGCGCAGCCTCGGCGCACAGCTGAGCAGAGCCCGTGTCCACAGGCTGAGCAAGCAGGCAGCGGGCGTGACCCCGGCCAAGTCCCTCAGCATCACAGGAAAAGCGGCCCACAGGAGGCTAGGGCCGTCCCAGCAGGAGCTGGCTCCCTGGGAAAGTGGGCGACTCCACGACAGCGGCAGGGAAACGCGGGTTCAGAGAGGAACCACACTCAAAACAGGAGTGTGGCAAAGGAAAGGGCACGAGCGCCAGCTGGGAAGACCGCCACAGCCCAAGGCGCGGATCCCCCGAGCAGGCACACCAGCGCACACGGCCACTGCAAGCAACCGGCCAAACAAACAAGCGGGAGGGGGGCAGGTCCTCCTCTGAGAAGCCCGGCGGCAAACGCCGGAGAAACGAGGGAGCCGGGACACCGCCACAGTGGTGCGGGCTGCAGACAGCCCGGCAACGCGCACCTCAGAGCAGCGCGCCAAGTCAGGAGGACGCGGGGTACCCACATGGTCGCAGGAGGCACCCCAGGACACTTCTCAGTCGGAAGGGGACAGCCGGTCTTCACTGGGGGAGCCAGGGACCAAGGCTGGCAGCACCCACACGCTGCCGGCCTTGGTCAGCATCTGAACACGCCAATGCCAAGCACCCCCCGCCCCACACCCCCGACAAGTCACAGCGCCACCTCTGCGCTTTCACAGCTCAACCTACAGTGATGGAAAGCCACTCACACCCTGGTCTCGGGACATCCTACAAGCATCCGGCCAGCGCTCTTCAGAAGAGCCGAGGTCGTCAAAGACGGAGAAGGACAAGCCGTCCTGACGCCAGAGGCCCAGGAGGCGCAGCTCGCTGACAGCGTGGGAGCCTGGCCTGGGGAACCAGCGAAACCCCAGGGAAGCACAAAGGGAAGGGGCCTCCTCGCTGCCTGCACGCCTCTGCAAGCTGCGCCGCGGCTGCACAGGGCGCGGAGCTCGGGCGGGCTGCAGGGCGTCCCTGAAGGCTGCCCACCGTGCCCGAGGGCCCTGGGCACCGAGGGCCTCTGGGCGGCCTCCGCCTGTCTGGGCTCCCGGGCCTGGGTGATGGAGCCGGCCCCGACGGCCATGCGCAGGGCCCAGTCTGCCCTGCACGTACACACCTCCCTCTCCGTGTGCACCAAGGACCATCAGCCCAAACACAGTCGGCGCGTCGGGCGTGCACACACACGGACACGTGAGCGTGCACGGGGCACCTGAGTCACGAGGTGGACCCGGGGACGGCATACAGCCCTCAGTGCTCCCGGGGGGGCCTCTCCCAGCCAGCACCACAGACACAGTCACTGCCTGCAACTTGAGCCCTGCCCAGGCCCCGTCGCCAAGGAGGCCTGGCTGGGCGGTGCACGGTGTGCCCCCCGCCCCTGGCCCCCAGAGCCGGCCCGGGGGACAGCCCTCCCCCGAAGCAGCGCTGTCACTGGCCACACGTCCCTCGAGCCCCGGCGACTCCGCAGGTTACAGGGAGCCTGCAGAGGGACCACCCGGCACTCTGCCGCCGTGGGGGTCGCGGCTTATTTTCAGCAGCGAGAGCATCTCCCAGGCGCATGTTCCCTCGCGTCCTGCGTCCTCTGTGCAGACTGGGGCGGGGAGTCCTTGCTGTGGACTCCAGATTCCTTGCGTGCTCACCTCAGCGACGTGCCCCCGGGACACGGCCCCTCCAGCTGGTGGGGCTGCTCTATGAACCACCACCCCACCCTCCCGGACAGCCCAGGGTCAGCAAGAGCGTGCCACAGGCAGGGGCGCTCAGCCAGGCGGGGCCCTTCTGCCTGGTGGTCCACGGCCGGCCCCACCCCCTGCACACCTGCCCCTCCCCACTCTTCTGTGGGGGGACGCCGCCCGCCTCCACCCACCCCTCCTAACACAGCAGAACCTTGGGCAGGGCCGTCCCAAGGACGCCTGCACTTCAGCTGAGGCCGAGCTGGAAGACGCCCCTCTAAGGGGCTCCCGGGCATGACCCTGGGCCCTGCTGGGGCTGCCCGAGACCCCAACGCTCAGGAACAGAGCGTCCCCAGGTGCTGCCCCAGCTCCGCGCCCCTCCCAGCACCACCTCCAGGCACCACAGCCGATGGCCAGGGAGGAGCCCAGGTCACTGTGTGCCTGGGTCTGAGGCCAGCCCGGACGATCCCATCCCCCGTAGTCCTCTCCTGGAGGCCACAGACTCCGTGACCCACACGCCCAGGGAAGCCCACGCATCTGGGCAATCCTGGTCTCCTCCCCTGCTCTCTTGATGAAAGGTACCTCCAGCCACACAGGCTCAAACCCAGACACGCAGGGGCCCTTGCTCTCTGCCCGCTGCCCATCCCCAGAACCACGTCCTTCCAGCCAGCGGCCGCTTCTCTCCTCTGGCTGCCCCGCCCCAACAGCCCACCCGAAACATGACTCCAGATGATGCACCCTGTAATGAAGCAGAGGTCGGGTCGAAACCCCCACCTTTCCCGCAGCCCCGCTGAAGCCTGTCGGGCCTGGGAGACCCCGGGGTGCCCAGTCCTCCTCCGTGAGGCGGGAGCTCTCTGAGCCTCTGACGGGACAGTTCTCAGAAGCTGCCTTAACCCCAGGAGCTGTGTCTTGCACTGCTGTTTCCCCAACACACAAAGAGTTTTTTTTCACACAGAAAACATTATAATTATTTTGGCTCACCATTCCAAGATGGATCTGTAGACAGGAGCACGTGCGAGGAGAGGCGAGCATGTGGAGGGGGAGAGAGAGGAGGAGCTCGGGCTCAAACCACCCCGCGGTGTCAGGGCCCAGAGAGGCCACCCCGCGACACCCCAGGGCGGACACGGACACGCCCCCAGGCTGGTGCAGCACCGGTCCAGGGCCCCACGGAGAGGGGGGCTGCGCTCAGCCCAGGGGCGGCCTTGGCACCAGGACGCGCTCACAGACACGTGCGAGCACACAGCCAGGGCCTGGACGGACGCGCACACCCAGCCCTGGGGGCGTCACCGGGACAGCGGCAAGGGTGGCTGCGCCAGGGCGGTGCTAACGGGCAGCTGCTGGCGGCCGCTCCTGACACAGGGGTGCCGGGGAGCGGCACCCATCCTGGAGCCGGGGGATCCCTGGCTGGTCAGGGTGGGCCTCGCGAGTCCCCCGTGCACAGATGAGGTCCCTGCCAGTCACGGCTGGCACAGGGCAGGGCGGGCAGGCCTCTTCTCAACTGCACAGGCTCCAGACCCACGGCGCTGAAGCACAGGCCGGCCTGGTGGACGGCCCCTGCAGGTGCATCTCCCGCTCTCCTCCCCGACGGGGAGCCGGCCCTTGGGTGCTTCCTCCAGCTCTCATGGGATGGTGTCCATCCCGCCCTGGGCACGGGGAAGCAGAGGAAATGAGGAGGACGCCAGGACTTGCGTCCTCATGTGTGGACAGCAGCCCCAGGGAAGCAGGGGATGGCGCCAGCCTGAGGGCCGGAATGAAATCAGTAACCTCCCCGCAGAGGCTCCGGGCACCAGCAGTGGCGTGGGGGCACCAGGGCCGCGTCTGTGATGGAGGCCAGCACTAGCCTCCCAGTGGTGAGCAGGGGAGCCGTCCCGTGTTCACCGGGTCAGCGACAGCTGGTCGCCCGCCGCAACCAGGAGGGTGCCACCGCAGGCCCCGGCCGTCCCAGGGTCTCCCAGGCTGGCAGGAGCCTGGCCGCTTCAGGACACACCCTGGGGAGAGACCTCAGTCCCAGGGGAAGAGCAGCCTGAGCACAGCGACATCTCCAGCCCAGGTTTAAGGAGCACTCGAGGCTGGAGAGCGGGCTGGCGGCATTAAGCCCATTTCAGAGCAGGGTTGGCAGGAGGCGCAAATCAATCGGCCCCCCAGCCATGAGGCCCCGCAGGTAAGAAATCAATCAGGCAAAGGCCCTCATCTGTTCCCGCTGAGCCGAGAGGCAGAGCTGTTTACCACTCACGCCCAGAGATGAGTAAATACGCCAGCAGCTGGTCAGCACCCTGTTTCTCTGGCAAAGCTTCTAAGTTTCTTCAAGAGAGCCAGCACCTCCCTGGCCCTCCATTAAGACATGGACCAGCACAGACCGCCAGCAGTCGGGCTCGCCACTCCGGCAGGTGGGGGCGGGTGCAACTCAGCTCCGGCCCTGAGAGCCAGGGGCCCCGGGGTGCAGTCTGCAGCCAGCCCGGCCACCCAGTGCGAACACAGACAGCACCGAGAGCAGCTGGAGGCCCACGCGGCCCCGGGTGCAGATGCTGCACACCTGGGCCCAGGCGAGCGGAACGGGAGCCGCGACACCTCGGAAGGAGCTGGGGCCGCTCCCAGGTCCCCACCCCGGGCTGCCTCAGTGCCCAGGCAAGACCCAGGGCCGTGAGGACCAGGCACACTGCAGGCGGCCTGGGCTCGGGCCCTCCAAACCCGGGGTGGCTGCTGGGGAGGGCGACGTACCGCAGCCTGCCCGTCCCCCCGCGGCCACCCGCCCACTGGCACCAGGGGTCACCAACAGCAGGGCCTTCCTCAAGGCAGCTGGGGGCTTGTATTTCCAGGACAGGATTTCGACACAGAGTTTAAAACAGCCTCTGCATATTTATGAGTTCTCACCCATCCACGGGAGCCAGGGATGAGTCTGGCTAACTGAGCTGGTGACAAACCCCTCCAAGGAATGGGGTTCCTAACTGGGAGAAGACAGCTGTGGGGCTCGCAGGCACCCACACAGGAGCCGGGGTCCAATGGCCAGCCGTGCACCCAGACGGGAGAGGGGCTTCCTCAGGAGGCAGGCAGAGCACCAGACACTGTTGGAACACCGGCTCGAGCTTCTGCCCTGGTTTCTATCCAATGGTTCCCAGGATCTTCCTGGCAGCTCTTGAAATAAACTAAGGAGATTATATCAAGAGAGTCCTGACATTTGTCCAGCCTTAAAATCTCAATAAAACAGACGACCTGAAAAGCTAGCTCAGAGCATCTATTCAAAAGCAAGCCAGCATTCTGCTTCTGGAAGCAGCCAATTAGCCCCGGCCGCTGCCCCTCTCCCTGCTGACAGAGGTGCTCCCGCAGACAGATAAGAAGGGCTGATGCTCCTGAGCTACTTCCTGCCTGGCACTGCTCCTGCCTGGGGACAGAGGCTGGCTGGGCACAGGAGACTCAGGCAGTTCCACTGGACTTCTGTGTGGACTGCGGCCAAGTCCCTCCCTCAGGCTCTCGTCTGTGAAGTGGGGTTCAGAACCTCCACACAGGCCCCTGGAGCTGCAGAGACGGAGCGAGGTGATTAAAGTGAGAGTGGATGAGAAGGGTTTCATAGAAAAAGCAAGGGCATTCCAAAAAAAAACAACTTCAGCGACTACCTAAAGCCTCTGACTGTGTGGATAACAACAAACTGGAAAATTCTGAAAGAGATGGAAATACCAGACCACCTTGCCTGTCTCAAAGAGCCTCTTGATGAAAGTGAAAGAGGAGAGTGGAAAAGTTGGCTTAAAACTGATTATTCAAAAAACTAAGATCATGGCATCCAGTCCCATCACTTCATGGCAAATAGACAGGGAAACAGTGGAAACAGTGGCTGACTTTCTTTCCTTGGATCCCCAATCACTGCAGATGGTGACTGCAGCCATGAAATTCAAAGACGCTCGCTCCCTGAAAGAAGCTACGACCAACCTGGACAGCCACTGAAAAGCAGGCACATTGCCAACAAAGGTCCATCTAGTCAAAGCTACGGTTTTCCCAGGGGTCGTGGATGGATGTGAGAGCAGGACCATAAAGAAGGCTGCTGCTATTCAGCCACTGAGTCACATCCGACTCTCTGCAACCCCATGGACTGCAGCACGCCGGTTCCCTGTCCTTCACTGTCTCCTGGAGTTTGCTTTAACTCATGTCCATCGAGTCCGTGATGCCATCCAGCCATCTCCTCCTCTGTTGCCCCTTCTCCTCCTGCCCCCGATCCCTCCCAGCGTCAGGGTCTTTCCAATGAGCTGGCTCTTGGCATCAGGTGGCCAAAGTATTGGAGCTGAAGACTGAGCACCAAAGAACTGATGCTTTCAAACTGTGGTGCTAGAGAAGACTCTTGAGAGTCCCTTGGACTGCAAGGAGATCCAGCCAGTGCCTCCTAAAGGAAATCAACCCTGAATATTCACTGGAAGGACTGATGCTGAAGCTGAGCCTGATGGGAAGAACTGACTCATTGGAAAAGACCCTGATGCTGGGGAAGACTGAAGGCAAGAGGAGAAGGGGACAACAGAGAATCACATGGTTGGATGGCGTCACCGACTCAATGGACATGAATTTGAGCAAACTCTGGAGACTGAGAAAAAGGACGTTTTCTGAAGAAAAAGTTCTGACTTAACCACTAAACAGCAACAACTGACCCAAAGCTCCCGCGAGAAGCAACGCAGAGGCTCTCAGTTCACGGATCCAAATACTCAAACGACCAGACACAAAAGAGGACCAAGAAACAGGCAGCTGCAAACCTCACTTTTCAAAGCAAGGAAGACTCAGGCAGCGGCACACGCGGGGAGCGGGCGAGGACACGCAGGAAGGGGCAGCGCGCCTCCCCGGGCCCAGGCGCTGGCCCTGGCGGGTCCTGGGGCAGCGCAGTTCCAAGGCTGGGTTGGGAAGAGGGGGCGGGCAGTGCCAGCGGCAGCATGGCACCTTCGCACCGCCGCGCGCACATGGGCCCGGCCAGGCGTCCAGCGCAAGGCCACACCAGGCACCCTCTCCTCCGAAAGCCCCGGGCAAAGAAGGCCCAGGATGACTTCTGAAGACCGCCTGCTGCTACCGGTCTCCGCTCTTAAACCCAGCTTCAGCGAGTCACGTCAGAGGAGGTGGTGACGGCCCAAGAGGCAGCGTTCAGCGCGCTGTCAGCCCACGCGGAGGCCAGAGTGCCCTGCCAGGCAGGGCAACAACCACACTGCCCGCCTTCGCAGGGGTGCGTTAGAAACCACAGACCTCACAATAAATAACCCCAGCTCCACAAGGCCGGGCAAATCAGTTGGTAAATGGTGCTGCCGCACACCTACCAGGGCCACTCGAATGAAAGGCGGATCGGAACGGAGGCTCTGTAGTGAAGAGGTCCGCGTGAGGAAGGCTGCGGGCCTCACAGAGCAGCCCGAGGGCCACGTGTCCAGGGAAGAGAGCATGATCGCGGCCAGGACTCTGACCCCGGCTGCAGGGCCTCCCCAACAGGAGGGCATCATTTGTGAAGTAGGAAATGACAACCCATGTCAGCATTATTGCCTGGAGAACCCCACGGACAGCAGCAGCTGGGCAGCTAAAGCCCATGGGGTCCCCAGAGTCGGGCGCGCCCCCCGCGGCAGCGCCGGAGCAGGGAGGCGCGGTGGGGGTGTGCCAGTGAAGGGGGCCCGCTCAGGAGGATCAGCAACAACTGACCCAAAGCTCCCGCGAGAAGCAACGCAGAGGCTCTCAGTTCACGGATCCAAATACTCAAACGACCAGACACAAAAGAGGACCAAGAAACAGGCAGCTGCAAACCTCACTTTTCAAAGCAAGGAAGACTCAGGCAGCGGCACACGCGGGGAGCGGGCGAGGACACGCAGGAAGGGGCAGCGCGCCTCCCCGGGCCCAGGCGCTGGCCCTGGCGGGTCCTGGGGCAGCGCAGTTCCAAGGCTGGGTTGGGAAGAGGGGGCGGGCAGTGCCAGCGGCAGCATGGCACCTTCGCACCGCCGCGCGCACATGGGCCCGGC
Organism: Madoqua kirkii; assembly: GCA_006408675.1. NCBI lineage: Eukaryota > Metazoa > Chordata > Mammalia > Artiodactyla > Bovidae > Madoqua > Madoqua kirkii. The sequence continues at coordinate 4,395 of SJYC01005421.1, read as the reverse complement.
CAGGCGTCCAGCGCAAGGCCACACCAGGCACCCTCTCCTCCGAAAGCCCCGGGCAAAGAAGGCCCAGGATGACTTCTGAAGACCCAGTGGGGAGATGGTGAAGACTGAAGGGTGCTGGGTGCCCACCAGCCCCACCGCCCTCGAGGCCTCGCTGGCCCCGAGAGCGTCGGCTGGGGCGGCCGGGCAGGGGGACAGATAGCCTCGGCTCTGTCCTGCACCTCCCAGCACTGGCCTTGGCCTCAGCTCTCGGCCCCCCAAAGCCTGAGGACGGACGGCTCCGGCTCCCGGCACTGGGGGGGCCACCAGAGCAGCGCCTGTCGAGGTCCTGACACACAAGGGCGCCCAACAAACGCGATGCACTTTCATCGCATTCATTAGCCACAAGAATGTGCTGAGGCTACTTCAATTCACAATAAATTCAGCGTCTGGCTTGGACCAGGGAGCTGGCTCCTCTCCATGGAGAGCTCCGGGCGCTGCGGAAGGGTCCCCCAGACTGTTTCCAAGTCAATCAGGTTTCCAGAATCCAGACGGCAGCTCCGCCCTGCACACATCCTCTCCAGCTCTCCGGTCCCGAACGGCAGCTTCGGTCCTCTGGGGCTGAGCGGCACGTGTCGCCCACTGGCTCAGCAGCCCCTGCAGCAGGCCTGCCAACCCCCCCCCCCCACTGCTCCACCTGGGCACCGTGGCTCCACGGCTGGGCGGCCCAGGGGCCAGGCTACTGTCCAGGACGCGATGCCGCCTCCCAGGGCTGGGGCGCGAGGGAGAGACCACCAGCCAGGACCTGGGCACTCGGCTCTCACAGAGAAGTCGCTCCTCAAGAGGACTCTTGAAGCCAAACTCAAGCAGCCGTTTCAAGAGGGTGACAGTCAGAAGCAGCTCTGGATGACCTCTCCGACGGGAGCTGTTTAATGAAGAGTCCTTAGCACAGGCAGGCGGCCTCTCGGGTGGCGTGTGACATGGGGCTCGCTGGAGACAGCAGACACAATTAACCTCCAGGGTTAAGGAGAAGACCGCACAGTCACAGGGAGGCCACGTGCTGGGCCCCGAGCCTCCGCCGTCCCAGGTCAGTGCCCCACAGGGCCCTCTGCAATGAACGCCCTGGGCCACCAGCCGGGCTGCCTGCTGGTGCAGAGCCCCTACTTCCCTGGAGCTCCGGGAACAGCCCAGGCAGTCCCTCCTCCAGGACCACCCCATTTGCCCACAGGCGCCCAATGGCCACCTCACTCTGCTGGCCGGGGAGCGTGAGGACCGTCCTCCGCAGACCCAGCAGGAGGCAGCTGCTCTGCCCGCCCTTGCCCCCACTTCTCTCCCCACGGACACAAGTCCACGGGAAGCAGGAGGAAACCCCAGCTGCCAGGTGGCACAACACCCTCTTGGGGCTGCAAAGGGCATCTGAGGTCGCAGGGGAGGGAAAAGTGCTGCTGGAACTGACCCCCTCGCAGAGCAAAGGCCTCAGCTGCCGCCCCTGCCGGCGCCAGGGAGACGGACAGGACAGGCCCCGCCCCGCGGAGTCAATGGGACCCAGGGCAGGCGGTGTTCTGACCGTCTTTCTAGCCCAGAGCCAGAGGGAACTCAGCTCCAGGGCGGGCCTGCAGGACCCCTTCAGGAGCAGCGAGCCGGCGGGGACCCTAGCCCGGCCAGGCGGAGAGGGCCGGGACACGCGGGAGGCCGCAGGAGCAGGGCGCTCGGCCTCGGGTCTGCAGCGTGCTCCCCGGGCTGGAAGGTCTGCAGTGTGCTCCCCGGGCGGGAGGGCGCAGCGTGCTCCCCGGGCTGGAAGGTCCGCAGCGTGCTCCCCGGGCTGGAAGGTCCGCAGCGTGCTCCCCGGGCTGGAAGGTCCGCAGCGTGCTCCCCGGGCTGGAAGGTCTGCAGCGTGCTCCCCGGGGCTGGAAGGTCTGCAGCGTGCTCCCCGGGCTGGAAGGTCTGCAGCGTGCTCCCCGGGCTGGAAGGTCTGCAGCGTGCTCCCCGGGCTGGAAGGTCTGCAGCGTGCTCCTCGGGCGGGAGGGTGCAGGGCTCGCTCTGCCGGGTGAGTGCTGTGTCTGGCGGTTCCGCGAGGCGCCTGTCAAGACCCACTCCTGTCTGGTAACATGCCTCCCCACCATGACCCGCCGATGACAAGGATGCCGAGGAAATCTGGTTTCGCAAGGGGAAGTTACAGGAAACTCTGGGCATTTCTTCTTGCCCTGAGAGAAAAGCAGACAGTCACCCCACACCCCCAGAGGTGCCGTCTGCACACGGACAGGCAGGGAGACACACTCCCCCGGGACTGGAGGAAACCGCACAGCAGACCACAGGGCCAGCGGCTCACGGCGGGAAAGACGGACGGACTCCTCGGCTCCCGAGAGTCCGCAGGGGCCTGCAGCCTCCCCAGGGTCCTGTCTGCAGCCACCGCCATCAGAGGAGCAGAGGCGGGCACAGGGGACCTGCAGCGCCCCGGTGCCTCAGGCGCCCCCTCCCAGGGGCCCCGGGCCAGCAGAGAAGAGCAGGGACGCCTTCGCCACGAGGCCGCACCCAGGGCTTCTGACAGAAGAGCAGGCCACGGGGGCCCAGGGCACCTCCACCTCGTAGTGACCTCCCTCCACCTCGTAGTGACCTCCTTCCACCGTGCTGGCCTGCTGAGGGCCACGCAGGCTCTCTGTGGTCCGCCCATCACAGAGGGCGACGGAGCCCCACCTCAGGGCATCCACAGTGAGAAGCGAGCTCCACCTGCAGGCGGGACGTCCAGGGGAGGAGGATCTGGTCCCCGCCAGCAAGCACACGCAGCAGCATCTCTGAGGAGCAGGAGAGCGGCGAGTCAGGAGGCTCCATGGCAGACGCAGGTGCGGCATCTTGTCCTGCCAGGCTCGCTCCCGGCACCGCGGGCCCAGCCCTCTCCTGACCTCCTCCCAGGGCGCAGCGGCACCCACGTACTGCACATGCCCGGGCAGCACAGGCCCTGGTTGCCCCGTGCCCCTCCTGTGCCCTTCTGCCTGCCAAGTCCAGGCCGTCACAGAGAGGGCGGGACACGGCCGAGAGGACCAAGGCCTCAGGAGCTGCAGGTGCCTCGAGGGCCAGTCGCGTTTGAAACACAGCTCAATCTCGGAGGACAGGGTTAACTTGCTGGAAAGGCGTTTGTGCAGGTATTTTACAATTAATGTCAAGATACATTAGAGTAATTACCCAAAAGGTCACGGATATTTAAACAGATCACAAAATCGCTCCAAAACACCCCCTCCAGAGCAGCTTTCCTGGATGGCACCCCCTCAGACCGCATACTGCCCTCAGAGGCCCAGGACACCGTTCTGGGCACCCCGAGTCCCAGGCTGAGATGGCTGGAGACCCTAGCAGCTCTGAGCCAGAGTCCTCTTCCAGCCTCATGCGGGAGGGGCAGGCGACCAGAGCGAACAGAGCTGAGACACCGAGCCCTGCCCGGGGACACCTGCAATGAAGAGCTGAGTCTGCACGTGCGGATGGCACCCAGGCAAGGCCCGTGTCCTTCCTGCCCCCTCCCTCGGGACGCCGGGCAAGGGCCACGTCAGGAAGGCTCCACGGAGGCCTGACCCAGAGGCTTAAAAATGGAAGGACATGCGTGCATTCTGAGCGCTGCCAAGGCATAATCCTCCTCGTTCCTCCGGCTTTATGAGAGGCTATATTAAAAATGGTTTATACATAATAAAATCTGTTACATTTATGGCAAGAAAATATGGAAAGACAATAAAATTAGCAGAGCATAGAAATGAGAGAATACTAAACATCCTTGGCTCTCCAACAGGAACAGAGAAGGAACAGTCAAGGTTTTAAACTGAAGGAATTTAACCCGATTTGAAACTCAAAGTTCCGTTTCTCCCTCCCTGCTGAGCCCCGTTCCAGGGGGCCTTACTTGGCATGGGCAGCCCGCGAGGGTCTCCCAGCTCACGCTCACAAAGGGGGCCTGGCATACCCTGCTGGCACCGGCGGGACCCTGGGCTTTGGTCTGGGAGACGCCCCAGCAGCTCGGGTGTGTCCCGCCCCACCCCTTGTCCAGGCCTCTCTCCCGTGACCCCACCCCCCGCCCTGGGTCCCAGCGGCAGAGCCACACTAGGCCAGAAGCCCAGCACGGCGTGGCAGCCGCGCCCACCCCTGCGCCCTGGCCCAGCAGGTCTGTGTCCACAGATAGCAGCTGGCAGTCACCCGGGCCCGACATCCCCGCCGGCACGGGCTGAGGAGCCTGGCCACCTGCACCCAACGCCCCACCTGGAATGGCTGCCAGGGCACCAGGCCAAGCCGGGCCCATGACCCCTCGACTCGGCGAAGCCTCTCCTGCGCCCCCAGGCGGAGCCTGGCACACACCCCATCCCCCACCCGCACCTCCCCGCCCCCCCCGCGCCCCCCCCCCCCCCCCCCCCCCCCCCCCCCCCCCCCCCCGCCCCCCGCCGCCCC
>SJYC01005419.1:0-11249 GCA_006408675.1 Madoqua kirkii | reverse complement strand
CTGGGGAGTCTGTGGGGCCTGGGGCCCTGGGGAGTCTGGGGGGTCTGCAGGGCCTGGGGAGTCTGGGGGGTCTGCAGGGCCTGGGGGCCCTGGGGGGCAGGAAGGCGAGCCCGTCCACCTCGTCCTTCTCCTTCGATGCTGCACCGCCTCTTCCGGGCTCTTGGTCTTCACACAAACTTTAGAGTCAGTCTGCCCACGTTTTGATTAGGACTGTATTCAATACACATATCATGCTGAGAAGAACTGACAAGATGACAAGATTGAGCCTTCCTATCCATGAACATGGAACGTCTCTGCTTCAGATCTTTGACGCTCTCATCAAATGTCTATAATTTTCCTCAATAGACCTTGCACAAAAATTTTGTTTGGTTTTTACTTTAGAATCTGTCTGTTTTGGTGCTAATATAAGTGACATAATGTTTTAAGTTTCAAACTAAATGTTCATTGACATAAATATATTAACCTATGGCCTGCAACCCTGCTCTAATCGCTTATTAGTTCTAAGAGCTTTTTGCTTGAGTCTCTGGGATTTCTATATAAACAATCATATCATCTGCAAACAGTTTTATTTCATCCTTCCTCCCACTGTGCACATTCTATTTCCTATTTCTGGTCTTACTGCATTAGCTAGGATTTCCAGTATAAAGTTAAATTGGACATCCTTGACTTGTTCCTAAATCTTGGCAAGAAAGCCTCTAGTTTCTTACTTGGATGAAAGATGGAAATATGTGACAAGAAATCAGCCTCTCTATCCACCACAGGATAAATAAAACCCTGCCCACTTAGATAGCAGCCGTCACCACTGAGTGAGCCCAGCAACTGTGAGAGCTCGGGGAGGCCCTGTCCCCTCTCATGAAGGGCTACTCCTGGACCCCAGAGTCCTATGCCCTCCAGGCACATGGTGGCCCCCCTGTGCTCCAAGAGCCCCAGTTCTTAACGTAACCAGGAATCAGGTGGGAAGCAACCTGGAGCCAGGCAGCCTCCCACACTGACCATCGGGAACAAGAACAGCTGGAAGGGGGAGGTGAGAGGGGGTTCAGGATGGGGAACGCACGTATACCCGTGGCGGATTCATGCTGATGTATGGCAAAACCAGTGCAATACTGTAAAGTTAAAAAAAAAAGAACAGCTGGAAGGAAAACCAGCTCTGCTGCTGAGGACCTGAGACACACCCCTGCCACCCCGCCCCTGCCACCCCACCTCTCTGCCACAAGGCAAAACTAGCCGTGCTCTGAGGCAGGAGCAAGCCCTTTCCGGGAAACACCACGACTGGGGAAAGCTGCTCAGACACTTAATGGCTGGTATCCTTTCCAGCCAATACATTCTGAAGGAGATCAGCCCTGGGATTTCTTTGGAAGGAATGATGCTAAAGCTGAAACTCCAGTACTTCTGCCCACTTAGATAGCAGCCGTCACCACTGAGTGAGCCCAGCAACTGTGAGAGCTCGGGGAGGCCCTGTCCCCTCTCATGAAGGGCTACTCCTGGACCCCAGAGTCCTATGCCCTCCAGGCACATGGTGGCCCCCCTGTGCTCCAAGAGCCCCAGTTCTTAACGTAACCAGGAATCAGGTGGGAAGCAACCTGGAGCCAGGCAGCCTCCCACACTGACCATCGGGAACAAGAACAGCTGGAAGGGGGAGGTGAGAGGGGGTTCAGGATGGGGAACGCACGTATACCCGTGGCGGATTCATGCTGATGTATGGCAAAACCAGTGCAATACTGTAAAGTTAAAAAAAAAAGAACAGCTGGAAGGAAAACCAGCTCTGCTGCTGAGGACCTGAGACACACCCCTGCCACCCCGCCCCTGCCACCCCACCTCTCTGCCACAAGGCAAAACTAGCCGTGCTCTGAGGCAGGAGCAAGCCCTTTCCGGGAAACACCACGACTGGGGAAAGCTGCTCAGACACTTAATGGCTGGTATCCTTTCCAGCCAATACATTCTGAAGGAGACCAGCCCTGGGATTTCTTTGGAAGGAATGATGCTAAAGCTGAAACTCCAGTACTTTGGCCACCTCATGCGAAGAGTTGACTCACTGGAAAAGACTCTGATGCTGGGAGAGATTGGGGGCAGGAGGAGAAGGGGATGACAGAGGATGAGATGGCTGGATGGCATCACGGACTCGATGGACGTTGAGTCTGAGTGAACTCTGGGAGATGGTGATGAACAGGGAGGCCTGGCGTGCTGTGATTCATGGGGTCACAGAGAGTCGGACACGACTGAGCGACTGAGCTGACTGAACTGAACTGATCCTTGAATTTCAGGTGGAGGAATGTGATAAAATGCCCGCGTCCTTAGAGCACAGCGCCCTCCCCACGCTCCACCCCATCTCTGCCCCACGTCCCCTGGGTGAGAGGCGGGGGTCCCGCGGCCGCTGAGAGCCAAAGGACCAGCCTGCTGAGGCTTGCCGAGTGAGGCAGGGGAGTGCCCCGGGACTGCCTGGCGCGCCGGAGAGCAGCCACGCCGCACTGCACGGCGAGAACCAGTGTGCGCCCTCCTGGGCTTGTTCCCTCAAACGAGCCAGCACCAGCACTTCATGGCTGAGCAGGGAGCTCTCCGGCTCAGGGCTCCCGAAGTTCACACAGAGTGTCCGGAAAATGGAGAGCAGCGTCACAAAGACGCCGAGACCCATCCTGCACGGAAGTCAAGGGGCACAGAAAACCCGAGCCTCAGGCCGGAGGACCCCACCTTCGACGTCCGCAGACGGCCCATTGAGGGGACGACCGTGTGCACGGGCCCTGCCACGGGCACGTCTCTGCTCGCCCAGGCTGGCCGCCCCGAATCCCTCCAGTGAGACGTGGAGGCGGATGTTCCGAAGCACCGAGAGCAGGGACTAGCCACGGGACCTCCTCACCACCTCCTCATCCAACGGCAAACGGCAGTCAAGGGTTCCGCGCTTCTGCTTCTCCAAGCGTCTGTGGGAACCTAGACTCTGGCGCACTGAGGAGGGAGCCAGTAAAGGGGACGCTGCCCGCCGCCCGGGTGGAGGCGGTCTAGGCGCCTCTTCAGCCGCAGGGGCTTGCCAGACGGCATTTTCTCACTCGAGGGCGCTGAGCCAGGTCTGTTCTCTAGCAGAATTGTCAAAGCAGATTAGGAATCCCTGGGCCACCTGCCCCTGGCTGAGGACTGTCGGCTCCCTCTTCTGAGGTCACAGCCCCGCTGCCCTCCGCCAGAGCTGCACGCAGGACAGCTCTCCTCCTCTGCGTGCCGGGCCTGCGGTCCAAGGGAGCTGTGCCCAGGGGTCCCCTCTGCCTCCAGCCAGTGGGGTCAGTGCCCCTTGGCCCACAGAGCCAGGTAACTGGCCTGGAAGTGCAACCTGGCCCTCCGGCCAGGCCTGCCTCTGGTCCCTGGAGGAACCTGCCTCCAGTGATGGCCCAGAGACTTGACTGTGCACCAGTGAGGGGCAACAAACAGGGGAATGTTAGAAGCTGTCGTTCAAACAGTCCCGGAGGCTGGGCGGTGGCTCAGGACACGACATGTGAGCCCCAGCAGCCCCAAGAAGTCCAGCCGGGGACGCCCGAGTCCACGCCGCGTGAGGGCTCCACGTGGAGAAAGGCAACTCCCTGGTCTCCGGAGGCCAGGCGTCCACCTGGCCAGGCTGCCGAAAGCTGGTGGCACCTCAGCTCCCGCGAGGGCTCCCAGCAGAGCCCTCACCACGTGAGTGCCACCCGGTCTGTCTCCACGAAAGCCGAGAGAGCGGGCGACGCCGCGGGTCTATGGTGCGGGGAGGCGGCCTTCAGGCCGCGATCTCGTGGCCACAAGCTCAGAAAGACAGAACAGGCCATACCCGGGGCTCTGACTTTGTTCAGCACTTAGAGGGCCTCTCTGAGCTGACACAGCTTCAGGTGAAGGGCGGGAGCTCTGCGGTCTGGTTTCAACAAGCCTCAGTCTCCCGGGGCCTCCGAGGACTGTCCCGGCCGCTGCTCTGAAGAGCCCTCCAGAGGCTCCTCCGTGCACACCAAGCCACACGGTGCGGCCCCGAAGCACCCGGTCACTCCCTGGAGCCATGCCTGCCCGGTGGAGACCCCACCGGCCCCTGCAGGTGCCCTTCGAGGGGCCCCGTCCTAGTCAGTGCTTGGGGTCTCCAGCTGGCTCCTCGGCAGCCACACACAGGAAGCAAAGCCGCGCCCACCCTCACTAGTGGCCCGACGTGAGGAAACGGGAAGACTGTGCAGCCAGCCTCAGGCCAGCCCCTCACACGTCCTCAGTGACCTGGAACAACGTGGCACAGAGGAGGGCAGGGGCCGCTCCCCCGCCTCAGACAGAGGCCTCGCACAGCCTGGCCCCTCAGGCCCCGCGCCGCACCCGGGGGCAGCAGGGCAGCAGCAGGCCACCCCCTCTCCAGGGCCGGGCTCTCCCCACACCCAGCTGCCTCCAAGGCACAGCCACAAGCACTTGGAGCCAGGCGCAAGCACTTCTGACGGTGGGCAGGGGGCGGTGGCAGGGGAGGGTCCATCACACACTCAGGAACAGCCTGGATCCGTCCCCCAGAGCCCACCTGGGTCACCGCGGGGAGAGGCCTGGCCACGCCCACACCAAGCATCCTGCCCCCAGAGAGAAGCGGGTGAGGCCTCAGCGCTCAGGTGGGCCCCCAGGCGCAGCGCCTGCCTCCGCGGGATGGGGAGGCACGTCCGGGCACACGCTGCCCCCGCGGCAATCCTCCCACAGCCACCGCCACAGAACTCACCACTCAAACGGATGTTGACTCAGGGATGAGCATTTTTTCCAGTGCTTGAATAAAAGGGGGAGTTTCACATTTTATCCACTTCCACATCTCTTAACAATAAAAACTTATTTAAAAGGTCCATGAATATGTAAATGGCATTTTAAATATGGAAATGCAAAACATGCAAGAAAACAGTCTGGGTGTGAAATATTAACGCGTCTCATCTTGCTGAGAAGACAACACAAGCTGGCTAAAGCAAGGACGAGGCGCTCCAGCCTCTGCTCAGCGGGGGGCAGCCCGGGGAGGAGGGCTGCCTGGGGGGGCACGCAGCCGCATCCCAGAAGCACCTCCGCCAGCAGGTCCTGCCCCTTGGGCCACCCCCACTGCCTCCCAGCCCCCTGCTCTGCCCTCTCCTGTCCAAAGCCACAGACCAAACCGAGCGTCTCTGCCGGTGCAAGCTCAGACTGCTCACTCTCCCCGGCAGCGTCCGCTCTGCCCGCCGGGCAGACAGCAGGGAGGGGTGCCCCAGTGAGAGCCACACCCTCCACCCCAAGCAGGGCCAGAGAGCCCGTAGGACAGGTCACCCTTGGGACGTGAGCGCAGGGGCCGCTCCAGGGTCAGAGGCAGGGCATCTGACTACTGGCCACGCTGAGCAGACTCGCCACAGGCCCACCTGAGGCCCAGAGCCTTCAGGTGCATGCATGGCACAGAGGGCCTGGGGGTTGGCCACAGTCCTCAGCCAGCGATGCCAGGGCCTCCGTGGGCCACAGCCCCCGGGGGATAGCACCCCTGTGTGTGTCCACAGGAAGTGAGTGCCCCAAAAGCAAGAGGCTGACGACCTCTAACAGAATAGAGCCTCCCTCCCTCCAGGGAGCTCACGGGGCTTTAGGGGACTTCTTGGAAGACGCTGACAGGAGAGCAGTGAGCAGGCCTCTCTCCGTGCGACAGGAACCCCGGGAGGACGAGCTGTCGCTGCTTCAGGCGTGGTCCCCGGACCAGCAGCTCCGGCTCCACAGGCGCTTGCAGGGAGCAGAGCGCGGCCGCCCCCGCAGGCCTGCCGAGCCTGAGCCTGTGGGCGCCCAGCGCGCGGTCTCTGCTCTCACTGACCTGGAGGAGAGCCGGGCGCCCAGCGCTGAGCCCACAGAGACCAGGCAGCGGAGGAGCTGCCGCGCCCAGCGCCAGGGGAGCCTCGGGGATCGCGCCACCCAAGCGCCAACTGCACCCACGGGCCTCCACACACAGCCCCTGCCTCGCCCTCACATGAGCCTGGGCAAGACCACCGGCACGCCAGTGGGGTCCCTTGCGGGCCTGGCACCACCAGGACGCTGGGTGGACTGGGTTCTCCCTAAGGGTGATGGGGCTTGGCCTCAGGGAAGAAGCCGGGCGGCCACGGTCTAGAAGGTGAGAGCAGCTCCTGGGGGCCGGGACAGCCGTCAGCACTGAGGCCCACGCCCACCCTACGGGGGACCACGCGGGGCCTCGCCCCACCCCACAGGCCTCCCCACACTGACAGCGAAGCAGCTGGAGGCCCGGAATCCACCGCTCAAGGGGAGGACACAGACACCGTTCCCAGGGATGCATCTGCAGAGGGCCCCACCCAAGGAGCCTCCAGGCACCACCCTCCCGAGCCCATCCTCTCTAATCAGCCTCAGAATTTATAGCCTGGAATAGCCCTCCCTCCGGGGAGGCCACAGAGGAGGCTCCGAGGAGAGTCAGAGCAAGCGGCTCGGAGGGCTGCAGGCACCACCTCACGTCCAAACACGGCACTGCAGGCGGGCGCAGACCCTCAGCCGGACCGAGGCCGCACCCCCACTGCACAGCGGCGCCCCGACTCTGCCTGCCGAGCACGGAGGGAGGTGTGAGGAATAAGGGTCGAGAGGACGAGCAGACAGCCAGGAGAGATCTGTCACCTGCTGGCCACCAACTAGGCCAGGAAACGGTTCCTAGAGAGAGTAACTCTCGCCTTGTTAGATCCAGCCAGAATTGTGGAAAACGACAAAACCCAGAAAACATCACCCGAGATGACGCAGGGCCGGGGCAGATACAGGAGGACAGCTGCCTGTCTCTCCAAGCGCGCCTGGGCCCTGGGGGGCCCGTGAGCGGCCAGCCGAGGGCACGTGGCCCGGGCAGGAGCCTCCTGCTGCCGCCCTCGAGCCCACGGCCAGGGCCTCACAGGGCCACGGAGCCCACACCAGCACGACCACCAGGAAGAAAGCGTGGAGGCCAGCTGTCAGACGCCGCGGGCCCACACCTCCTGCCAAAGGCCCTTAGGTCGCGTGGCAACAAGAGCTGAGCAGACAGGCACCCGTCCGTCTCCATCACTGAGAACCCCAGGGCCACACTGCAGAAACGGTGACGACCAGGACGAGCAGGAGAGCCAGCGAGGAGGGTCAGCGCGTCCTCCGGTGGTTCCCACATGGGACGAGGGCACACTCCCCAAGGGCCTGGGGCTCCCATGCCCTCCCTGCCCGGCCCTGCCCCCTCCAGGGGGAACAGAAGGTCAGGAGGGTACCCAGAGGGCACACACAGCCATCCTAGCAGGAAGCTGAGGCAGGCTGTCCCGGACCTGCAGCAGCACCACAGCGCCCCATCTCCAGGCGAGGGAGACCACCGAGTGGGGCCAGCCCACGGGGCTGGGGAACCACGCACGACGGCAGAGCACAAAGGGACAAGGCGGAGCCTGGCCCCTCGATGGCACCCTGGCTGCCCAGCAGGACAGCACGGTCAGGGGCCAGCTGACGCGTGCAGAGCCTGCCTGGGCTCCTACCAGACTGACGTCTGGCTGGTGCCCCGGGACAGGCAGAGCACAGGCTCCCACGCCACAGGCCTCACTCTGCCTGACACATCGCCGTGCGCTCAGCCGAACCATTCATCCATTCCCTCGCTCAGCCAGAGCGCGGTGGGCAGCCCTCTGGGCCCAGGGAGCACGCGGGGAGCGTGGTGAGGGCAGGTGGGCACAGTGCTGTTCCAGGCAGAGGCAGCAGGAACCGTGCAGGCAGGAGCCCCGCAGGGAGGGTGCGGCTGCCTGGGACACCTGGGGGCGGGGGCACGGGCGCATCCCAGGCGAGGGCGCCGGGGGGACAGAGCCAGCTCGCACCCGCCTGCCCCACAGACCCCCGTGTCCGGGGCGAGGAGGACTGAAGAGCAGCTCTCTGGCGTCCCTGCTCGCCTGGTCAGCCGCAGGCTGTGGTGGCGTCACATCCTCACCCAACTGGAAAGGGCGCCCCGGTCTAGACGCTACCCTGGCTACAGCCCTCAGGCCAACTGCCCTCTCCACGCTGCGCACACTTTTCTAACAGACTTCAGCGTCCAAAGCTGCATTTCCGGCTCCCGCTGCCTTCCCCTGCTCTTCTGCTAAGTTCTCTGGCGACATGAGAAGCAAGACCACCGTCCACAAGCTCTTACCAAAAACCCCACCCTGTCTTTCTGTCTCACCTGTCACAGTGGGTCCACAGCAAACATTCAGGTGTGCCCACGTGTGCAAACTCTTCCAGCCTCTGTCCGCTCCCTCCCCCACCACACACACACACACACACACACACACACACACACACACAAGATATACCTGCTCACTCCTAATCTGCCTGCTGGGAAACTCACTACTGCCTGCCCTGCGCCACCCTGAAGTCACGCTTTCCCCAGGGCTCCGGGCGCTGTGCTAAGTTGCTTCAGTCGTGTCCGACTTTGCGACCCCATGGACTGTAGCCCGCCAGGCTCCTCCGTCCACGAGATCTCCCAGGCAAGAACACTGGGGTGGGCTGCCATGCCCTCCTCCAGGGGATCCTCCTGCCCAGGGACTGCACCTGCGTCTGCTACGTCTCCTGTGCTGGTAAGCGGGGTCTTTACCATGCGGGGGAGGCTGATCTTCAGAACAAACTGCGGTCATCAGAGCAGCCCAGAGCGGGAGCGTGCGTCGGGTGTGGACAGGCTGAGTGAGCAGAGGCGTCGGGTGTGGACAGGCTGAGTGAGCAGAGGCGTCGGGTGTGGACAGGCTGAGTGAGCAGAGGGGCCAGCGCCTCGGAGCCAGGATCGGCAGGCGCGCACGGCGCGTGGCATGCAGAGCCCCCGAGGCTGCTCGGCTTCCCTCACCCGCTCCCACGGCAGGTCCCCCGGATCCTCACCGAGGGCCTGGCCGGACCATCACTCCCGCAGGCCCACGAGGCACGGCTCCAGGGCGCAGAGCAACGCATGACAAAGGGCTCTCTGCAGCCACACCTGCCCCTCTCCAGGACCTGGCTGGAGCTCCAGGACACGCAGACCAGGCTGCAAATCCTGCCTCCACGGCTTCCTAGCTGTCCGACACGGGGCTCAGCACTCTGCTGGGGGGCAGAGACAGCACCATCATGCAGGGCTCAGGGGAGACACCGTGAGCCCACCACCCGTGCACAGGGAGAGCCTGCACCCACAGCACGCCCACAGGGACCGAGACCAGCGCCGGCAAGCCACGGGGGAAAGGCGAGGCTCCCCAGGCTGCGATTCAACCCCAGTCCAAAGGCGGGCACCGACAGGCCGCTCTCACCAGCAACCAACAGTGCCTCTGGAGCGCTCTGTCCCAGGAGGACCAGGGTGCGGAAAGTGGAGACCAGCCCACCGGGCCAGGACACCCGGCTCACAGAAACGCCCGCCAACGGCAGCTCCCGCCAAGGTTGCCCGGCAGGACATCGGCTGGAACTCAAGGCCACGGAGGGCTTTCGGGCGCCACCTGCAAGCCACCTGTTTCCTGAGCGTGGCTGACGCCGAGGCTCCTCCTGCCATCTCGCTTCGTCCTCAAAAGAGCCCCCAGCCAGAGCACGCCTGCCTGGAGCTGGGCAGAGCGCAGCTTCCGCTCTCCCGCCAAGGCACCTCTCCTGGTCTAACCTGGGTTCTGCCCAGCTGCCTTCAAAGACTCGAGGGAGTGACACCAGCCCCTCCTGCCTCACGAGGTCTCCTGGCCTCCACGTGGAACACACCCAGCACAGCAACATTGGTGTGCCACCTGTGAGCACGGCACTGCCCACAGCTCTCCATTCTGCGTGGCCAGGGCCCCGCGGGCACAGGACCCCAGCCTGGCACCTCCCCACAGGGGCCTGCATGTGGCTCCACCACCAGCAGACGGGGCCGGGCCTCGCCTGCCCCCAGGGCCTGAGGCCCTCCGGTGACCCCAGGCTCCTCCCATGCTTTCTGTCCCGGACGGGGGAGCCTCCCTGGGGGGAAGGGGACAGTGCTCTGTGCCAGCACAAGAGACGCACTCCCGAGACGGGCGCACAGCCAAGGCCGTCCGTCCACGTGGCCGTCGGCAGCGCGAGGACGGGACCGAGGGCACCGCGGCCCTGGCCAACGATCCAGCCCCGGCCCACGACCCGAGGTGCCGCCCCGCCCCTCCCCTCCCCTCCAGGGACCCGTCAGGCAGGGCGGCCGCCCTGCTGCAGAGGTGAAGCTCTTCCTCAGGAGGCCTGAGACGCCCTTGCTCCCGGGGCAGCTGCACTGGCTCCCAGAGGGAACCCAAGGGTCCTGAGAGGTGAACAAGGGGCCCCCAATCCCCCAGACCGCCCCCGCCGTGGTGGACCGCTCCCTGCAACGCGAGTCCATTTCTAAACCCACCCACAGAAGAGACGGGCGACTGACACACTGTCTAGGACCAGAGGCCAGAGCTGCACTCACAGCTCCGAGAGGCTGACTTTCCCGCTGCTGCTCAAGCAGGTGACTTAGAAAGCACCTCACAGTTTGGCGGGAGAAAGATGCAGACAAGTTTCCTTTCCTCTAATAGCTCAATCTGTTTCAAATTCAAAGTAAAACGAAGAGGATCGCCTGGAAAAATGTTAAAGCTTTAATTTCAAATCACTTTTAATGCCCGTTTCATCTGACAGCAACTTTGAAAGCAAAAGGCAATCTTTATCATTTGAGGTTTTTAAACTAAATTGATGTGATTATGTCCAACATAACCAGATGCTTCTAAAAGCAATTTTCAAAGTGACATCAGCCCCCCAAATAAAAAAGCCTTCCTTTGGTTATTAATAAACTATTAACACGCAGTCTGCACAGGGGGTGAGGCTGCGGGGGCTGACCATGGCCTGCAAGCTGACCTCACAGAGCCCCTCCCGCCAGCCTGTCAGGGCGAGGGTGAGCCTCCAAGGTCCCTCTCGGTCACCATCCTTTCAGCCACCCGCTGAGCCCTTCACTCACCGGAGGGGCTGACCTCACGCAGTGGTCCACCTTCCAGTGACTCTACGTGGGAACCAACTAGTTCCCGCTGGTCCCTCTAAGTGGGAACCCCATCCTCCGTGGGCACCGTCTGGGGCAGGGAGAGTGATGGGGGAGTCAGCCAGCAGTGGGGGTCCTAGGAAAGGATTCCTTGTTCCAGAAAGGACGAGGCCTCTCCTCCTGCCGCTGACTCGACACCCAGGATGTGGGCAGCCTCCCTGCACTCAAGAGAAGCTACCTGGGCGCCGAGGAGGGCGGTGGACAGAAGTGGGCAGGCCCGGGCATGGCTCAGGAGAGGAGGCTGGCACCTGGCCGTGCTCCCCTTTCCCGGCACAGAGCTCTGCAAAGCCCTGGAACTTTCTGAACAGTGAATGACGTGAGTGTCCCTTCAGCCAGACCCCTGGGC
>SJYC01005418.1:0-13909 GCA_006408675.1 Madoqua kirkii | reverse complement strand
ACTTGCCCTCTGCCTCCAGGGAGGGGAGCGGGCTGGAAACCCAGAAAGTCACCAACGGCTGAGACTTAACCAAGCAGGAAACTCACAGAAACCCTGAAGGGGGCCCTCCGAGGCAGCACTGGGAGGGCAGCCCTGCCCCCCGCCCCCGGCAAGCCTGGGGCGTCTCTTCCCCTACAGCTGACTCGGTTGCACGCTTCACGGTAAACCCATGATCCAAGACAGAGAGCTTTCCTGAGTCTGGTCATCACGCCAGGACCTGATCAGAGGCGGGGAGGACCCTGCACTCCCGGTCAGACAGATGCACAGGTGCGCCTTGTAGGACCAGGGGGGCCACGGGAGAGCTGAACTGAACCCCAAGACACCAGCAGGCGTCCGAGTGAGGGCAGGAGTAGGACACACCACACCCCCGGAGGGGGAGGAGGCCCGGCCCTGCAGGAGGCAGAGCTGCCTGCCCTGGACGCCCGGGCGCAGGACACACGAGTGGCCTGGCTGTGCTGCTACGGGTGTCCTCCCTGAGGGCCCAAGTCTGTGCACACACAAGCGCCGGAGGCTTCAGCCTGGGCTCCAGGGCCACTCAGAGCCCAGGCAGCCACAAGGACGCAAACGCTCCTGGCAGGGGGCGGGGCCTTCCCCCGAGACCTCGAACCCCAGGAGCCGCCCCAGGGCCCCAGGGCCGATGGGCCATAGTGTCCAGAAGACAGCATGCCCGCCGCCGCCTCAGCAGGGCCTGGTGCCGCGGGTCAGGATGAGGGACACCGCACACACGCAGTGCCTGCCCCGCTCCCCAAAGCCGGGGGTGCGTTCACCCGCAAGCCCTCTCCAAAGCAAGTACGCTGCTGGACGCGCGCGGCCGCCAGGCCTACCTGTTGGTGGTGGAGCTGTTCCTCTCCTGCAGGGCCAGCTCGCGCTGCTGCAGCTCCACAACAAACCTAGACAGGTCCTCTGGTGTCCTGGGGGGACAAGAACACACAGGGTCAGCGGGGTGTGCCTGCAGGGGACAGGGCTCTGACCCTAGGGGGCGGCCCAATGCCAGGCAAGCCGCTGGCAGACCTCGGAGCCGGACGAGTCAGGGCCTGCGAGGCCCCCGGACAGCGGGTGTGGGCTCACAGCACAGCCGGCCACCGGCCGCGTGACACCGGGGACATCACGCGTGCCAGCCCTCGCCTGTGAAAACCGAGTGGGTCCGTCGCATCACTGCCACGCAGAGGATGTGAAGGGAGGAGGAAGAGCGCCTGCCACGCTGGCTTCCTCCCCCCTCTCAGACGCCACGCGACGGCGGCAGGGGCACAGCAGGCGCCTCGGGCATGGCGCCTCCAGCGGCGAAACTCCTCCAGGGACGATCAGGCCACTGCTCACGGCAGCCTCGTTGCTCACTGGTTCCAGTTCACAGACAGGGAGCAGCTGAAAGGGCCGTGACGGCGGGCTCTAAGGTCACCCCACTCTCCACAGCACTGGGCCTGAACCGGAACCCACGCCTCCAGCTCAACACCCGGCTCAGGAGAGCACGCACAAAAACATCTCTGACATTCAGACGCCCGACAGGCGCATGAGAACTGCCCAACACCACTGATTCTTAGAGAAACGCAAATCAAAACTGCTCGGGCCCCACCTCACATCGGTAAGAACGGCCATTATCAACAAGTCCGCAAATAGCCAACGCTGGAGAGGGTGTGGAGAGAAGAGCCCTCCGCACTGCGGGTGGGATGCAGACTCGCACAGCCCCTGTGGACAACGGTGGGAGGTTTCTCAAAAGACTAAACTAGAGCAGCCGTGTGATTCTGAAACCCTACTCCTGGGACTGGGATTAGAGAAAGCTCTTAATCTGAAAAGTTACATACACCCCAGGGGGTCACTGCAGCATATTCACAACAGCCAACACAGGGAGACAGTCTAGATGCCCATCAGCAGACGAACGGGCCAAGGTGTGGAGCACGCACACAGGCACGTTACTCAGCCGAGACCAGGCCGGAAAGGCTTCCCTCGCGGCTCAGGGCAGAGAACCCTCCTGCAATGCATGTGATTCTGAAACCCTACTCCTGGGACTGGGATTAGAGAAAGCTCTTAATCTGAAAAGTTACATACACCCCAGGGGGTCACTGCAGCATATTCACAACAGCCAACACAGGGAGACAGTCTAGATGCCCATCAGCAGACGAACGGGCCAAGGTGTGGAGCACGCACACAGGCACGTTACTCAGCCGAGACCAGGCCGGAAAGGCTTCCCTCGCGGCTCAGAGGCAGAGAACCCTCCTGCAATGCAAGGACACAGGTTCGATCCCAGTGTGGGGAGGATTCCTGGGTTGAAATGGCAACCTGCAACAGTGCTCTTGCCTGGAAAATCCCATGGACCGAGGAGCCTGGTGGGCTGCAGTCCATGGGGTCGCGAAGAGTCGGACATGACTGAGCGACTTCACTTTCACTTTTCACTTTCATGCATTGGAGGAGGATATGGCAACCCACTCCAGTGTTCTTGCCTGGAGAATCCCTGGGACAGGGGAGCCTGGTGGGCTGCCATCTAGGGGTTCACACAGGGTCGGACATGACTGAAGCGACTTACCAGCAGCAGCAGAGATCATTATGCTAACTGAAGCAAATCAGACACAGAAAGATGAATACTGTATGATGTCACTATGTGTGCAATCTAAACATAAGGACAGAGGATTCCCTGGTGGTCCAGTGATGTAAGAGTCTGCTTTGAAGTGCAAGGGACACTAGTCTGACCCCTGGTCCCAGAGGATCCTGCCTGCCACGGAGCAACTGGGTTGGCGCGCCCCAGCTCCACGCCAGCACTCGAGAGCCTGCGCGCTGCAGCGCTGGAGCCCGCACTTCACAGCAAGAGGAGCCACACCAGCGAGAGGCCGCTACCACGACCAACAGTGGGAAACTCGTCAGCACACCCAGAGAGCACCCCCACGCACAGCAACAAAGACCCAGTGCCACCGAAAAATAAAAATAAAATAAACCTTAAAAAAATTAAAAGATGATAGAAACGAACGTATTTACAAGAGAGAAACAGACCTGCAGACATACAAAAAACCTATGACGACCAAAAGGGGGAGGGGAAAGAGGGGCACGCTTGGGGTTAACGGACACGTGAAGGGAAGGGAAGCAGCTCGGTCGGGTCCAGCTCTTTGCGACCCCATGGACTGCAGCCTGCCAGGATCCTCTATCCATGGAATTCTCCAGTCAGGAATACTGGAGTGGGTTGCCATTTCCTTCTCCAAGGAATCTTCCCAAGCCAGGAATCAAACCCAGGCCTCCCGCACTGCGGGCGGACGCTTCACCGTCTGAGCCACCAGGTAGCCAGTGGGTGCACACTGCCGTGAACAAGGCGGACCAACGGCCAGGGCCGCGGACCAACGGCCAGGGCCTGCTGCACAGCAGAGGCGCCTGCACTCGGCACCTCGCAATAACCTACAACGGCCAAGAATCTGAAAAGGACACAAACAGGCCGCTGAACCCCTGGGCGGCACCCTGTCACACAGTCCTGAAAGAGCAACCCTATAAATTAGCTACACATCAGTGTCGAAAAACGGGTGTGTGTTTTTCAGTGCCTTCAAAGAGGAAGGGAGACGAGTGACTGAGATGGAACATGAAGTGGAGAGCAAAGACTCCTGACCCTGCATGGAGCTAACATGGCGTTAAAAAAACGCAAGACGCTCAGCATCACTCATTCTTAGAGAAACACAAATCAAAACTGAAAGCAGGCACCACGTGGAGGTGAGCGCAGGGCAGGGCTCCAGCCCAGGGCTCCACAGGGACGACCGCTCAGTGCGCACAGGCCCCGTTCCCAGCCCCCAGAGCCAGCAGGCGCCCGCCCTGAAGCACCCTCCGGCCTGCCCAGTCCTGCTGAAGTTGCCCTGCAGTCCCGCCTGCCCGGGGGCCACTCAGAGAAACCTACTGAGCTGCGCCTCAGGTCCCGAGCTCACCGGCCCCGAGCCACCAGGCCTGGGGCGCCTCTCCGCCTCCTGCTGGACTTTCCTCTGCTGCCTGGACACGCCAACCCATCCACTCCCCAAATATCCGTGATGGTTAACCCTAGGCCTGCCAAGCGGCCCCCTCAGCCTCCCCAGGCCTCTCATCCTCACAGGAGAGGTCTCAGGACAGCTGTCACTCCCTCCAAGCAGCCCCCAAGCCTCTGCTCCCCTCATCACGGGGCTGCTCAGGACCACCTTCCCTGCGGCCAGCCGGGCCTCCTGGGTCTGCCAGCACCAGCGTGTGAGGCCTAAGGCCCCCGCGTGCCGGCAGTACGTCCTGAAAGCCCAGCGCAGCCCGGGCACGGAGCAGAGCCCACGGCCGCCCCCACACGGGCCTCTGTGCTCAGCACCCCTGGCAGGGGAGGCCAGGCACTCTCCCTTTCACACCGCCTCATGCAGGCCCTTCCCGGCCGCCAGAAGAAACGCCCTTTCCTGCGCATTTTGTGAGGACACGCCCTTGATGTGTGAGGGACCAAGAGGCATGATGCCGAGATTGCTACCCTTACTCTGCGCTAAATGCAAGCCGCTCTGTGGATGAGAAAACACACTGAGGAAAAATGCTCACCAGCAGGAGACCTGTGAAAAGCTGAAATCCAGGAGGGGAGGGGTTGCGCCAGCCTCGAATGCCAGACCCCCATTCTTCTTGGAGCTTCCTCATGTCTTCTGACCTTGGATAGTAAGTGAGCAAGCAAGCAAAACAAGTAACCCTTTTAAGCCAAGAGATTTTTTTTTTTTTAACATTTTAAAGAGATTTAAGTTGTCTTCTATTTTCTTATGTTAGTCAAGTGAAAGTAAAGTCACTCAGTCGTGTCCGACTCTTTGTGACCCCATGGACTGTAGCCTACCAAGCTCCTCTGTCCATGGGATTCTCCAAGCAAGAATACTGGAGTGGGTTGCCATTTCCTTCTCCAGGGGATCTTCCCAACCCAGGGATCAAACCCGGGTTTCCCGCATTGGAGGCAGACACTTTAACCTCTGAGCCACCAGGGTCAAAGGAGGGTGCAAACTGTTATCACACCAATGGAAAATACCTTCAACACCAACGAACCAGCTACGCGCGCCTGCCTGTACAAGGCCACCAGTCCCTCTGAGCCCGAGGAGAAGCTTCTGTCAGACAGACAGCCACACACCCTCTGGGGGCCCCATGAGCTGAGCGGGCGGTATTCTTAGCAAAGGCAAGCTGTCTGCAGTGTCCTCCGGGCAGAAACCTGCCTGGAAGCTGGAGAGCAACCCAACCAGCCCCACACAGCCAGGAGCTAGAGTGGCACAGAAAGCTGACTCTCAGCCAAGGCTCTCCATCCTCCTCGAAGTAAAGACACTTTGAAATGGAACCACTTAATAATGAGGGGAAACGCAATGGTCAAATGAAGAGGAAGATGAGCTTGACGTGCTCTCCTTCAGAGGTGCTCTGCTCCCGCTGACGGCCTGGGCACCTGCACCTTCCCGGGACACCCACAGGCTGGGGCCACCCACACACGGCCACGCCAGCCGGAGGGCCGAGGCCCACACCCTCCAGTGGAGCCTCGTGGCAGCCATCACACACCAAGTTCGCTGGAACATTTGAGCACCTACTTCAACAAACCATCAGGAGGACTGGCTCCAAATCTGGATAAACTGAGCAGGCAGCTGGCTTTCTTCTACCCCGCATGCCACTCCTCCCCCTCGACCAGCCACGGAAACAAAAGCCCCCCACAGCAAGTCCCCAGAGCGGGCAGGGTCATCCAGCAGGCAGGGCTGCTCCCACTGAGAGCGGGAAGGCTGTGCAGGGCCGGCTCTCGCAGGGCCCAGGGCCGGGGCAGACTCTGCAGGCAGCCTCTGGCCACGCCCCAGCCCACGGCGCAGTGCCATCATCCAGAGGCGGCATCCAGCCCCGTCAGGTGAGCCTGCACATCACTCAAAAGCACCTTCGGGGAGTTCCAAGGAGCCCCGGCCATCACAGCCCCGCGCCGCAGGGACGTCCTGTGACGGCCTCTTGTGAGGGCCTGGACCAGTGCGCGCGCTCGGGCTCCGCTCCTGTTCACCGAGTCAGGCGTCGGGGGCCAAGGGGCTGTGTGCCCTCCTCGAAGCCCAGGCCTCTGCCCCTGTGCCCTGACCCGGGCGGAGGGCAAGCAGACACACTCAGCGCGTCATGACCGCTAGCGCCCCCCTCCGTGCTGGCTCTCCAAGCTCTGCTGAGGTCCAGAAATCGGGGAGGGGCGTTCGTTTGTTCAGACCCTAGTGAGCACCCGGCCGGCAGGCAGGGCCTCAGCCAGCACTGCAAGCAGGAGGCATGCGAAGACCCCGTGCTCCCCAAGTGCGCCCACCCCTCCTCGGGGAGGCTGAGCCAGCAGGCTGCAGGCACGCGGAGAAAGGGCTCGAGGGCAGAGTGTCCACCTCAGACGCATCCAAACCAAGGAAAGGCACTGATGTGCACGCATGTTCACAGAGCACAACCAAGCCAGGCCAGGGCCAAGAGAGGCGGTTGGAATCAAAGGGAGCTTAAACTTCACGTGCCTTATTTGAATTTCTTTGATGAGCATCTATAAATCATATGCATAAGTACAAATAAAAACTACAGAAAAAGCCCCACACTCACTGCCCACGGGGCAACGGCCAGCCAGACAAGCAGAGGCGCTCACGGGAGACGGGGCTCCGCCCGGGAGGCTCAGCATAGCAGGAGCCCAGGCGCCTGGGGACACAGCAGAGGGGCCCAGCTGGGGACGCTGCCGCCATCTGCCCATCAGGAGCGCCAAGTGCGGCCGGAGGGAGGTTCCTGAAGGGCCACTGAATCAAGGATTATTAAACCACTGCAGCCTTCACCACACATCAAATCAGAGGCCAGAGGCCAAAGTGCCCCCCACCGGCACAGGAGTGCTGATGTTCCAGAGCCCCCTGACCTGGAGTGCTTGGAGCTGCCCCCGAGGGTACCCTGGGGATGGGCTATCCCTGGGGATGGGCCGCGTGCCTGTGACCAGCAGGAGTCGGGCCGAGTGCCATCACAGCCTGAAACGGCACAGGCACACTCAGCAGGAAGAGCCAGCCACCCCCAAACTCCCGCTTCAAAAGCTGGGAAGCAGAGGCCCTCAGAGGGCCGCGGGATCCGCCGACTCGGAGATGGCAGGAGCGCAGCAGCCCTAACTGCAGCCCAAGCTGTGGCATCTGCTGTTCAGACTCTGGTTCAGCTGCAGAGGCTTTTAACTCTAACCGGTGGGCTCTGAAGGGGGAAAGTCTCCGTTCCATCTGCAGCTGAGTTTTGGCTCAAGCTCAGCTGCGAGCAGAACAGGAGCCCGGGGAGTGGGGCCCAGTGGTTCGTTTTCGAGGCAGAGGCTCTCCAGCTCCAGCAGACCTATTCTGAGGCTCCCAACAGCAGATGCCAGGACTCTCGCGGAAGCTCACAGTGCTGCTTCAACGGGTCTCAAAGACACGAGATCCAGAGGACTCCCATTTCTAAAATGGATCAAACAGCGACAACCAGAAAACTAACAAGCAAGCAACCTCAAGCTCTCTCCCAAGGTGTTGTATTCCAGGCCCGAAGGACACAGAGGCACAGCCCAGAGAGGGGCCAGAAGCCCTGTCCCAGAGGGGCACTTCAGGTGGGGGCCAGAGGCCCTGTCCCAGAGGGGCACTTCAGGTGGGGGCCAGAGGCCTTGTCCCAGAGGGGCACTCCAGGTGGGGGGTCAGAGGCCCCGTCCAAGAGGGGCACTCCAGGTCGGGGCCAGAGGCCTTGTCCCAGAGGGGCCCTCCAGGTGGGGGTCAGAGGCCCCGTCCGAGAGGGGCCCTCCAGGTGGGGGTCAGAGGCCCCGTCCGAGAGGGGCCCTCCAGGTGGGGGTCAGAGGCCCCGTCCGAGAGGGGCCCTCCAGGTGGGGGTCAGAGGCCCCGTCCGAGAGGGGCCCTCCAGGTGGGGGTCAGAGGCCCCGTCCGAGAGGGGCCCTCCAGGTGGGGGTCAGAGGCCCCGTCCGAGAGGGGCCCTCCAGGTGGGGGTCAGAGGCCCCGTCCGAGAGGGGCCCTCCAGGTGGGGGTCAGAGGCCCCGTCCGAGAGGGGCCCTCCAGGTGGGGGTCAGAGGCCCCGTCCGAGAGGGGCCCTCCAGGTGGGGGTCAGAGGCCCCGTCCGAGAGGGGCCCTCCAGGTGGGGGTCAGAGGCCCCGTCCGAGAGGGGCCCTCCAGGTGGGGGTCAGAGGCCCCGTCCGAGAGGGGCCCTCCAGGTGGGGGTCAGAGGCCCCGTCCGAGAGGGGCCCTCCAGGTGGGGGTCAGAGGCCCCGTCCGAGAGAGGCACTCCAGGTGGGGGGCCAGAGGCCCCGTCCGAGAGGGTCACTCCAGGTGGGGGTCAGAGGCCCCGTCCGAGAGGGGCCCTCCAGGTGGGGTGGACTCCCTCCCAGGCGGGCTTCGGCGAAAATGTGCTCGAGTGGGAACAGGACCCATCACGGAGAGAAGCGTGGCGCTAAAGCCCAGACGGAGCAGAGGCATTCGTGGCTACAAAGTCACAGGACGTCCTGGTAAGCCAGGGGTTTTGATAACCTGACCCAGTCATATAGGGAGGGAGGAGGCAATGGCAACCCACTCCAGTATTCTTGCCTGGAGAATCCCGTGGACAGAGGAGCCTGGTGGGCTGCTGCCCTTGGGGTCGCACGGAGTCGGACACGGCTGAAGCGGCTTGGCGGCAACAGCAGCATGTAGGGAGGCTGGGGAGGATTCGTGTCACTCAAGCCTGGCAAAGCCTGGCGCACAGCCCGGGGTGAGAGGAGCAGCACTCAGCCCTGAGGCCACACGGGGTGCCGGCTACTCCAGAGAAGGAAGCCTGTGACCACTGGCCATTGTGAGGCCACAGGAACCAGGCTTTAGGGGAAGAAGGCCATCGCTCTCTCAGCTCCAAGCCCGGGGCCAGTCCCTGCCACCCTGGCCACGTGGCGGACGGCGGCCACCGGACTGCCTCTCGAGCTGCTGTGTCCCCGATGGACGGCGAGCAAGTCACTCTTTCTGCGAGAGGCGGCCCAGAACCGATGCGGGCTCAGGCACACACCCAAAAGGCACCCGTCGGAAGGCCCGCATGGGGCACCCGCGCAGGGGCCTGCATCAGGGCGCAGCCCACCCCGCGACCAATGGCGGTTTCCACACGAGACCAGGCCCTCTGCCCAGCAGCCGCCCTGCCTGCCTGCCAGGACGAGAGGCCCCGAGAGGCCCGGGCTGCTCCAGGTCACCGCACATCTACAGGCCTTCCCGACTCCCAAGACCGCGCGGGTCCTGTCTCCCCAGTCACAGGGAGGCCCGCAAGGCCAACCACTGTACTCGGAGCCCCCGAAGCCCACGTCCCGTGGGCCCTCGCCCTGAGCGACCCTCTCAGCCCCAGGTCTCATCCACTGGCGGCACTCCCACACTCCTGCCCACAGCCCTAGGCCTCGGGCCTTCAATAAATGTGAGCCGAAGGGATGAAAAGGCAGGATGCTTTTGCAGAACAGTAACTATCCCACTAAATTCTACTTTGAACTCAGAGCACTTGATCAGAAGTTTAGTGTTACCAGTTAAATAAATTACAGTTCCTCTATAAAGTAGATTAAAAAGGTCTAATGTATGCCAAGGAATATAATACCTATTTGGGAAATAACTTTTCTAAAACTTAGCATTACAAACTTATACTTTAGAGTCAGATATTATACAAAAATTTTCAAAAGAGAAAATATTTCATGATGAATTAAGGCATTAGAAACTAACTATAACCTCTTATAATGTAACAATCATATATCGTTTCTAAATGATGTTTAGCTAAGTATAACAAGAATAATTTGCATTGTAAGTCTGGCAAAAATACATTAATAAAAAACTTCCCATCCGAAGTAATCAAGCCTGGTCACTGTTTCCAAAAGTTGGCGAAATCAGGTAATCAATATCCGTATCTCAAACATTTTAATTTAAAATATTACATGTACAAAATCATTCTCCAAGCTGCAGACTTTTTCTTCAAATATGGGTTCACTAAACTGAAGTTTCATGTTATATTTTTGCATAAACCACAAATCATAATTCACGATTTTAGCTGTTTCTTTCGAATAGACACCTGCCATCTTCCTGAGTTTACAGCTTTTCTCCTAGTCTTCTAGAGTCGACTCACTTCACTCAGCAGCTTCCTTTTAGCAATTTTCCTTTGAGACTTTCCAAAACATTCAGCTTTGCTTTCACAAAAACACTGCTCTCTCCACACATTTTCCACCAGACTCTTACAGTATTTAATTAAGCTGTGTGATCACAATAACACGGGACACTGGCAGAGAAGCAGGTCGTCTGGAGAGCCCAGCCCCACTCGGGCCCGTGGCCCCTGGGCATCCTGCCAGGACAAACACAAGCACGGGGCTGCCTCCCGAGGTGGGAGGAGGGATGGGGGGGCTCTTAACCTGAGGGGGGTCCAGAGGAGGCTGCATCCACTCTTTAAAGACATTTCTGTCTATGGATAGTGCCCTTTAAAACATCTTTTTTTAAAAAATTAGCCTATGTCCCAAGCATCTGCTGTGCTGCAGAAGTCTATCAGGACATTTCTGAGAAAGACGAAGGGTGCAGGCCAGTTTCAGAAGGGGCACTTAGGAGCAGCGCTCTCCCAAGAGCTGCTACCTACTTTCTGGAAGGATCCGACACAGCACAGACGGGAGGCCAAGTGCAAAACGCAGATTCCACAAACCACCAAAGCACAGAGGCAACAGCAAGCAGTTAGCACCCCAAATCCCAACTCCACCCACTCCTAGTTACGTGACCTCAGACAGTCATTAGCTGCTGCAAACTTCAGGACCCTCCACAGGGAGATGCCTGTGGTGACAGCACCCGCCACAGAGGCTGTCCTGAAAATGCTGCGTGTAAGGCCTCGACACGGACGAGCATGACGCTGCGTGTAAGGCCTCGACGTGGACGAGCATGACACTGCGTGTAAGGCCTCGACGTGGACGAGCATGACGCTGTCACGAATTGCAGGCGCTACAGAACACAGAGCCAAACTGGCCTCCGTGTCCCGTCAGACAGAGAGTGGCAGCTACCGGCTGCCAGCGGAGTCCACTGAGAGTAAGAGGCACGTGAATGGACATTCCCCCTCTGATTGGTTACTGTAGTACAGACTGATGTAGAAATACGTGACATGCCACGATAACGGCTATCTGTTCCCGGCCTCGCTCTGGAGCAGACAGTAGGAGGTTCTGAACCTCTCTGGGCACAGCTCCAAACGTGCCAATCAACAAGGAGAGCCCGGAGCACAGAGGGCAGGGGCCCTGCTCTCGTCACCAGGTCCTGTCCATGCCCACCTTTGCTCCTCCCCGGACACAAAGCAGGGACAACCTACGGGCCCCACAGGGGCCTCAGCAGGCACATGGGAAGCCGCTGGACCCCTTCAGGGCTCTCGTCTCTGCTGGTGGTGAAGCCCTTCAAGACAAGGCCCAACCCCCAATCCACCCCACCCAAAACTTCACCAACGATCCGGAACAGACAACACCCACCGATCTCCAGGTAATACAGAGTAAAGCCAGCACCCACTCAATGACCATCAGGCCCATAAAACCGCTTGGGGGTGGGCAAGAAGGGGCGGGGGGGTACTGAGAGCCTGGCTGTGCGCCCCACCCCGAGGAGGGAGCGGACGGGGCCCCTGCAGCAGCCAGGCCGCAGACACAGGGCTAGGGCTCGTGCGGCTGACACACATGGCGAAGGCGAGCCCGTGGCCAGCTCAGGGTCTGTCAGCGGCCGGCTTCTCTGTAGCCAAGAAGGTCCTGGAGCTGGCCCTCCGCGGCAGCACACGCAGGTCCGGTTTCACCCGGCTGTCCACCAGCAGCAACTCGGCCGAACTGCTTTAGGGAAGTGATTACACGGCTCCCCAGACACATGTAAATAAAATGAAGAAATTTCAACTTTACAGTTGCTGCCTTCGAATTCTTCCTCCCAGCTCAGGCAGGATTAAAAGGACTTCAAAGCAGCCTGGGTTCCAATTAAGCCAGTGTGACCACCCCAGGGACGCTGGAATATTCCTCTGATTAACAAGAGGCGCTCTTTGAACTGTTTGAGCTAAAAAAAGAGCTCAGAACCTTTCAAACAAATGCCATAATTTTCTCTCCCTGTTCCCTCACTCTCTGGAAAAGTCAATCTTTTGAATGCTTTAAACACTGGAAAAGAAAGCTGGATAACAGCCCCAAACACAACTTGACCATGAGCTCAAAACAGGGCCGCGGGCAGCAAGCTCAGGGTGCCCTGGCAGGCCAGCCTGCGTCAGCACAGGCACGTTCACGTCAAGCTGGGGGAAAGGTCAGCAGGACCAGCCGGTGGGGGCCAAGCCAGGGGCCTTCCAGCAGAGCCACAGGTCCACCGCCGTGGCCCATGACGAGGGCGCCGACAAAAAGGGGACCCCGCAGAGCCCCTGGGCGCAGGGCAGAGCTGCTGCCAGTGAGGACCACAAGCACACTCGGCGGGGGACATGCTGGAGCCTGCACAGGTGCGTGGCTGGGGTGACCCTGTCCTGGGTGACCCAGGACAGAGCCACGTGAGCCCAGAGTGTGAGGCAGCCCCTCGGGGGAGGGGGCACCCGAGGACTTGAGGCGGAAGGTGCACAAGGAGGCGTGCAGGGGAAGGGGCACCTCGACCCCAGCCCCAGGCGTCTCAGGAGCCGCACACCCAACAGAAAGAACAGAACAGAAAGATTCTAGAAGAAAACATAAGAAAGTTCATTTCCAACCGAGAAATGTGAGAAGACTCCTTAAAGCACAGAAACCACTACCCATAAAAGACAGAGATTGATAAATGGATTTCATCAAAGCTGAGCAGCACCGTTGAGACTTACCGGCTGCGGTTAACTTATCACTGGTAAGTTCCTACCGTGAAGGGCTGGCGAGTTCTGTAATAAGGGTAACGGGACTGAGGAGGAGACCGTGTCGTTTCTGAGAACAGACAGAGGCGGCGAGACCCTGCAGCACAGCCCCCCTGCGGTCACCGCTGCCGTCAGCTGCCCACAGCCAGGGCGGAGGCCCCAGCCCGCTCCCGACTCCGCAGCTCTGCCGACATCACCAGCAGCCGCATGTCCCTCAGCCCCTGGACCGGGAGCCACGCCACCTGCACACAGGTCCTTCCTCCCCCGTCGGGAGGTCCGGGGGAGAGACCACGTCACACCCACTGGAATAACCACAATTTCTCTTTAAACAGCTCAGATTTGGTGAAGTTAGGATGCAACAGGAACTCCCATATGACGTGGGCAGGCAAGCAAACTCATGTAGCCACGCGAGAAGACAGCTGGTGTGCTCATGTGCTCTCGGGAACCAACCCAAGAGAAGTAACAGCACGGACCTGGCCGTGAGTGTGGACAGCAGCCAGCAGCTGCAGACATCCAGACGTCCACAGAGGGATGGTCACACAGTGGACCCCTTCCAGCACTGAAACAGAAGGGCCAAGGCGGGGTCTCAGATGCCAGAGGCGGGGCACGCGGTGCAGGAGCGGGGTGCCGGAGGGGCTCACTCTGAGCCTTATCGAGGGCCCAGTCAGCCCCCAGCCTCTGCTGCCTCAGCCTCATCTCAGCCCCAGGAGCCCCAGGCGGAACCAGACAGCAATTAAGCAATACACACACTTGTGTTGCACTCGTTTACAACTAAAGAACAGACGAAACCAGCCCACAGTCACGGAACCGACAGCAGAGGCTGTCCCTGGGGGAGGAGTCAGGCGCAGGGATGGAGGAACATCTCTGAGCCGATGGAAACTCCATGACCTTCACGGAGGGGCTGACTGACAGGCGACACAATTTCGAAACTTAAGGTCAATCCTTTCACTGTATTATTATCCTCAATTAAACAGTTTTAAAGGAATTGAAAAAAATTTTCCTTTTAAGGCCACACTGAATGCCACTGTCAAAGGAAGTGAACGAGATGTAGCAACACACAGGCATTCTCTGAAGTCATCAGCTGTTAGATTTCTGGGCAGCAGAGCCCACCTTTAATCCCAGGAGGCTGGTG
>SJYC01005417.1:0-20491 GCA_006408675.1 Madoqua kirkii | reverse complement strand
GGGATCTCCAGCAGCCAGGTGGCTGCCCCTCTCCCACCCAGTGGCTGTCTCTTATACACATCTAGATGTGTATAAGAGACAGCTCTCTCAGAGAGCCCACCGCCAGGGGGCAGCACCTGGGAGACCCAGGTCCCAGGTGGGAAGAGTGGCCGAGAGCCTGGAAGACTAGGGCAGCAAGGCAGATTCGGAGGCGGCAGCGCTGCCGTCTAAAACGGTCTCCCCTGGGCTTCCCTCGCAGCTCAGTGGTGGAGAGTCCCCCAGCAAACGCAGGAGACATGGGTTCGATTCCTGGTCTGGGAAGATCCCACACGCCACGGAGCCCTCGGGGCTGTGCAGGGCACCCGCTGAGCCTGTGCTCTGAGCCTGTGAGCAGCGCCTTCGGAGGCCACGTGCGCCAGCTCCCGCAGCCCAGGAGCCCTAGAGCCGGGCTCGGTGACGGGACGAGCCCCACAGTGAGAGGCCTGTGCCTGCACCCGCAGGGCGGGCCCCGCTCACGCAGCACCAGAGCCCCAGCACAGGCGTAAGCAGACGCTGGTCTCCTAATAACTTCTAAAAAATAAGTGAATAGCACCGCGACTTAAGATCCTCTTTTTATGGGGAAAAAATATTTTACATGAAAAAATGAATGACAAACAACAATTACTCAGACTTGGGTATTTGGTGCCATCGTCTCAAAAGTGAGTTGAATTAAGTTTCTCACTTCAAAGAAAACAACTTGAGTCCATGCAATCCCTTTCAAACCCCAATCACACTTTTGCAGAGAAAGAAAAATCCACCCTAAAATTCATATAAAATCTCAAGGGATCCAGATTAGCCAAAACAATCTTGAAGAGAGGGAAAAAAAAATAAAAGATCAAGCTGGAGACTCCTACTTGCTGATTTCAAAACTTATGACAAAGCCACAGTAATCAAAACAGAGTGGTCCTGGCATAAAGAGAGAACATAAACCGGGGGAACAGAACAGAAATCAACCCTAGCACACATGGTCAAGTGAGTTCTGACAAGAGAGCCGAAACTGCTGAACGAGGGAAAGGATAGTTTTCAACAAATGCCAGGAAAACTGAGATGGAACCTGGACCCTTTCCTAGACCACATACAAAAATAAACGCCAAACAGACCAAGGAACTAACACCATAAAGCTCGTGGATGACAGCACAGGGGGAACCTCTCCCGACACCCCACTAGGCGGCGATTTCTCGGCTGTGACACCAAGAACACAGACAACAAACGAAAGAGCAGACGAGCCGGGCTCCAACCAAGATTAAGAGCTTCTGCACAAAGAGCCCCGCGGAGGGAGGGAGCGGTGAGAACACGCACGTCTGGTAAGGGCCGAGCTGATGCCCAGAGCACGTCAAGAGTCCTCACAGAGCAACGTCAAGAAAGCAGCACAATTTAAAAGGCAGCTTAGGACGTGGACAGACATTTCTCCACAGACAGACAGACACGCGGCCGAGAAGCCCCTGAAAAGATGCTCGACACTGACTATCGTGAGGGACGTGGAGACCAGAACCACAGTGGGGACAGCTGCACGTCCACGGAAGCACCTATCATCAAAGCGTAGCAGCAGAGAAGAAGCTGCTGGGAGGAGAACAGAGGCCCTGCGTGCTGCCTCAGAGCGTGAGCCGGTGCAGGGAGGGGGGCAGGGAAGGAGGGGCTCAGCCTGGAACCAGCGGCTAGCAGGACGGGCCGCACCCGGTAGAGAGGCCAGGCCTGCAGGGAAGCCGCTGCAAAGGGGGGCAGGGGCCAGAGACGGCGCCCTGGTGAATCCCACCAGACACTTAGCTAAGAAATAGGCCTGTCATATATACACTCTTCTAAGAAAAGAGGAGACCCTTACCGACTCATCTCATGAAGCCAAAACTGCCCTGATGCCCAAACCAGATAAACAGATTACAAGAGAACTATACAGCAATGCTCCTCAGGAAGAGAGAAGCAAAGAGACTTAACGGAATACTAGCATCTCAAAAGAAGAGCACACCATGGTCAAAGAGGGGGAGTTTTATCCTTGGAACGCAAGGTTGGTTAAGAACTGGAAAAATGTCAATTGATATACTAACTACGTCAACAGAACACTAAATAAAAACCTCCTCCTCATCCCAACAGATGCATAAAAGCATCTGATAATATTCAAAACTCAGTCATAATTTTAAAGCAAAAACTTTCAGCAAAGAATGAAATAAAACATCCTTACCCTGAGAAGCAGCATCCCAAGAACCTAAACCCAACGTCACATTCGATGACCAAGAACCGAAGGCTTCCCCTCAAAGACCGGCCACCAGGCGCGGCTCCAGCCTCGTCACTTCTATTTGAAACTGCACTGGAGGAGTCAGCACGTGCGGTGGGCAGGAAAGTGGGCACGCAGGACGACTGGTAAGGGCGTGCGACGGGCAGGAAAGTGGGCACGCAGGACGGCTGGTAAGGGCGTGCGGCGGGCGGGAAAGCGGGCACGCAGGACGGCTGGTAAGGGCATGCGTGCAGTGGAGCAGATGGAAAGGCAGGACCTGCGCCGCCAGCCGCGCCTCGCGAGGCGGAGTGCGGGGGTCCAGGCCTCGGCCGGGGCCTCTGCAGCGGCTGTCACGGTTCGATAGCCCTCCCTGGGGAAACAGCCCAGAGACTGAATCAGGGGCCACAGGAAGACCCTCCCAAGCTTCAGAGTGCACACATTAAACACTTCCATTCAGAATTTTAGGTTAAAACATTTGTAAAATTGCTTTCTATAAACACACAAAGTTTTCTGTGCCATCACAACTAAAATGGCTCTTTTTAACCATTAGTACAATCCCTCTCTAACTCGGTGCTCCAAATAAACATGCGGGGGAAGGCAGCTTCTGACAGGGCTCCTCAGGTCCCCACCTCCCGGAATTCACTCTCTGCAGCCCTCTCGCCCAGCATGGACTGGACTGACGGACTTGCTTCTGCTGACATGAGCGAGGCTAAAGTAGGGCAGCTCCTCTGTGGCCGGAGCACGAAGCACGGCTGCCCGCTCTGCCCCGATCAGGCCAGGCCAGTGGCCACCCAGTCCTGCTGAGGGCCGCGCCATGGAGGGGCCCCGCGGCAGCGGACAGGAGGCCTCAGGCCGACAGCCACCAGGCCCTGAGTCCCGCGAGCGAGCGAGCGAGCGAGCGAGCGAGTGCGGGGCCAGCACGAGGAGTCCCGCCGTGGCAAAGGTCGTGAGGTTAAGGGGTCAGACAGGCAAAGGCGAGTCGGGCCTTCAGGGAGCCTTGCTGGATCTGCTCGAGCTTCTACCCCCAAAACCAGCGTCTGCCTGCCTTACTGTGTCTTGCCTTTCACCTACTCTTCTGACACTAACAGGAGGCTGTCCCCCATCACCTTTTTCTGGAAAAAGTTAATTTAGAGCTTTTAGATAATAAGTCTCCTGGGCCTAATAAGAGTGTTTCCATCCAAAAACCGCTCTGACGGCTTTCTAGCCTGCCTGCTGGACTCACAGCTGCCCATGTGATTGTTTGCAGCCTCCTGACTGTGAGAGGCACAGGAAGCTTAAAACATCTAGGAATGTCGGGGCTTCCGAAGACTCAAAATCATTAGAATAGGACTGATTAAGGGTTTCATTGTTGAGCCAATACTTGCTGCCAAGTTTTCATATCTTTTATTTGTTGATATAGTTGGTATGTAGAAAAAACAGGTAGTAGCCCTGGTATTAGCAACATTAGATCTTTGAGTTAAGTACTTTCTTTGTTATAACCCACTGTACCTTTGTTCTACAGGAATGTAACTTTATTTAGTACTTTGAGGGTGATGCAGATTAAGAAAAAACACTTCAAGGGAAAAAGTTTTCTGGTTGATAGACATTTATCTAGGAAGAGAGCCATAAAAATGTTAACAGGCCTCTTGGCCAGAAGATAATGTAAACCACCTGAGACCTTTTGTACACAGAAAGGTATGCAAAAATAAAGCCTGGTCTCAAGGAGGATCAGGACTGCTGCCCCTGCATAACTCTGCATGTTCCATTATTTCTTTATGTACAACCTGGGGTATATGAGCTGCTTTTGAAAATAAAGCTGTGGGTCGGCAACGATGCTTGGCTCCTCCGTGTCGTTCTTTTCTCCCTTTTCTGGCTGAACTCCCATCTGGACCGTGGAGGCTCACGCGTCTACTACTTGCCCTGGCTTCTAAGCCCAAGGCGGGGCACCCTCCGCTATTCAAGCGGGCTCCGGTGGCCTACGTAGACGGTGCAAACTCCTTATCTCAGAGTTTTATTGGTTCTCCGCGTAAACCAAGTTATTTAGGCTCTTTTCCCCACTAATTTTCCTACCACACTATTCTTTCCTAATCTCTCTTTACATTTCTAAATAAATAAATCTCTCCTCACCAATTCTGTCCCCACTTTGAATTCCCTGGATCCACCGGGGCTGGACCCCGGCAAGAGAGGAGAGGAGCGGAGCCTCGCACTGGAGCCTTGAGGTGTGGCCTCTTGAGAGATCCAGAGTCCTACAGCTTCGTGACCCACGGAGACCTGAAACACCAGGGTCTCGGGGCAGAGCCTGCCGCACGGCAACAGCTCACTACCGCGTCTCCATCACCTCCCATCTCCTCCATGACCCCGGGAGGTGGGCAGAATCAGCTCCATCCTGCAGATGAGGAGCTCAGCGAAGGAAGCGGCTTCACCAGAGACAATCTGTAATTGTCTCGTCCACACAGACTGGCCCCCTCTCCATGATGACCTGAGGCGGTTTCTAAGAGGTCAAGTTGAAAACAGGGCAGCCAATGTGGTCCTGGTGTTTACCAGGCTCCCCCACAGCCCCACAGAGAAACCCTTCCACCCCCAGCCCATCACCAAGACAGAACCCACAGCCCCAAGCCTCTGCTCCTAATGGGTTCATTCATTCACAAAGCGCCTACAAGACAAGCTCTCCCACTAGGAACCAGAGCAAAAAATGAAACAAATGTCTTTTGACCTTTCCCCAGCCCTCGGTATCCTGTCCAGGCTGGAATCAGTGAGAAACGTGCCCTCCAACCCCCGGGGCTTGACTGTAATTCAGACACAGAGACAAGACTGAAGACTGTTCCCAGAGGCCCCAGCAAGCGCAAGAGCCTGGGGACAGGAGGGCCCAGGACACATACGGGGCCAGAGAGGCGAGCGTGGCGAGGATGGGAGCTGCGGGAGGCTGGCAGACAGTGCGGCTGAGACGTAGGCCGCCCGTGCGCCCTAACCAAGCTGCACACGCGTCATCTTCAAATACAGCTCCGTGGGCCAGGTGGTGCTTTTAATCCATGTTCTCAGTTTCTCTTAAAGATCTGGACACACATCCTTGCAGGGTAGTCGTCAGCTGGGGTACAGCAGGACTGACCCAGCAGCAGCTCAGTCATCCTGGCCCGTGCCCTCTGCCCCGTCACAGGACTGCCCCCGCAGTCCCCTCCCCGGTACCCACGAAGCATGGACCACGAACGGAGGGAAGGGCAAGACCGCGAGGAAGCAGGAGTGACGGCCTCCCTCGTGGACGGAGCCCTGACGACCAGGACGGGTGGGGGTCTGCCAGCCACACCGCCGCTAGGAAGTCCACAGAGGCGGTGTGGCTCCAGATGTGGCACAGGAAATGGTCCCCCTGGAAGGCGGTGTCTCTCCAAGGCTGAGGAGTGGCTCTCTGGAGACCCCACGCCCACTTCCAGGTGGCCACAGAAAGCAAGTTTATTCTCACTTTTATTAATAACACCCCTGTAACACGGAATTAGGATGAAGGCAGCTTATTAATTATAAATCCATATTTGGGGCTGAAAGGGGGACCCCCTGAGACTACAATCATTATCCCCTCCTCCCACGCTCCTCCTCCAAGATAAGAGCTTTGAATCCAGGAGCCGCAGAAAGGCTATCAACTATGAAATGGGTGGATTAGCAAAGGGCGGAATGAAAATGAGACGGAGTGCACAGTCATTGGGAACTGATTCTCCAGGGAATAAAGTTGAAAACAAATCCCTCCTGAGGAACTGGGGGAAGAAAGGTAGCTTTCCCCCCCACCTGTCTCTGCTCCGACACTCACGTCATGCCCCAAGGAAACGACAGAAAGGATGTCATTAGTAAATTTATTTCAACTTTCTTTTCAATGGTGCTGAGAAGTATATGCAAATCCATCCGTAATTAGGTTTAAAAATTCCATTTCATGGAATAATCAGACTTCAAAAAACTCAATTTTAGTTTTAATCAGATTTTAACAAGGATATTAAGTCCATTTCGTTTAGAAAAAGGAAAACTGTGAATTTAACACAAAATGTATTCAAGCTTAGCCCTGGGAGATAATTAAATAAAATTAATTTGGCAGGGGTTGTCAGTAAATGGAAGTACTCGGAGCTGTGTTCACGCTCTTGATGGAAGCAAAAGCCACTCGTTCCTGTCCGGACAGACGGAGCGGCGACCTGCTCCACGGTCAGGGCCCGGGCCCAGGGTGCCTAGGAAGGCGAGGTCGCAGAGCCCTGGCTGGCACTGCGGGCCCTGAGCCTGTCCTTTCCCTCCTGAAGCTGGACCCCCGGTCTGACCCGGCGCGCTCACCTGCCCAACCACCGAGGCGTGAGACAAGGGACGCCCAGTCCAAGCCTGACAGGAGGGCTTCCCCACCCCGGGCCAGGAGAGGCCAGGCCCCCTCAGCCCCCAAAACAAGGCAACAGTGAGCTCAGTGCCGGAGAAGGGATGGCGCTCAGTGGTCTCGGCGACCTCTCCAGTTGGGCATCTGCACCACCCAACTGCTCAACAAGCGTCTGCTGGGAACTCGGCTGCCAGGAAGACAGAAGACAGAAAGGAGGCCCCCGCGCCCCACCACAGGCCCTGGTACGGGGCCAGAGAGGCGAGCGTGGCGAGGATGGGAGCTGCGGGAGGCTGGCAGACAGTGCGGCTGAGACGTAGGCCGCCCGTGCGCCCTAACCAAGCTGCACACGCGTCATCTTCAAATACAGCTCCGTGGGCCAGGTGGTGCTTTTAATCCATGTTCTCAGTTTCTCTTAAAGATCTGGACACACATCCTTGCAGGGTAGTCGTCAGCTGGGGTACAGCAGGACTGACCCAGCAGCAGCTCAGTCATCCTGGCCCGTGCCCTCTGCCCCGTCACAGGACTGCCCCCGCAGTCCCCTCCCCGGTACCCACGAAGCATGGACCACGAACGGAGGGAAGGGCAAGACCGCGAGGAAGCAGGAGTGACGGCCTCCCTCGTGGACGGAGCCCTGACGACCAGGACGGGTGGGGGTCTGCCAGCCACACCGCCGCTAGGAAGTCCACAGAGGCGGTGTGGCTCCAGATGTGGCACAGGAAATGGTCCCCCTGGAAGGCGGTGTCTCTCCAAGGCTGAGAAGTGGCTCTCTGGAGACCCCACGCCCACTTCCAGGTGGCCACAGAAAGCAAGTTTATTCTCACTTTTATTAATAACACCCCTGTAACACGGAATTAGGATGAAGGCAGCTTATTAATTATAAATCCATATTTGGGGCTGAAAGGGGGACCCCCTGAGACTACAATCATTATCCCCTCCTCCCACGCTCCTCCTCCAAGATAAGAGCTTTGAATCCAGGAGCCGCAGAAAGGCTATCAACTATGAAATGGGTGGATTAGCAAAGGGCGGAATGAAAATGAGACGGAGTGCACAGTCATTGGGAACTGATTCTCCAGGGAATAAAGTTGAAAACAAATCCCTCCTGAGGAACTGGGGGAAGAAAGGTAGCTTTCCCCCCCACCTGTCTCTGCTCCGACACTCACGTCATGCCCCAAGGAAACGACAGAAAGGATGTCATTAGTAAATTTATTTCAACTTTCTTTTCAATGGTGCTGAGAAGTATATGCAAATCCATCCGTAATTAGGTTTAAAAATTCCATTTCATGGAATAATCAGACTTCAAAAAACTCAATTTTAGTTTTAATCAGATTTTAACAAGGATATTAAGTCCATTTCGTTTAGAAAAAGGAAAACTGTGAATTTAACACAAAATGTATTCAAGCTTAGCCCTGGGAGATAATTAAATAAAATTAATTTGGCAGGGGTTGTCAGTAAATGGAAGTACTCGGAGCTGTGTTCACGCTCTTGATGGAAGCAAAAGCCACTCGTTCCTGTCCGGACAGACGGAGCGGCGACCTGCTCCACGGTCAGGGCCCGGGCCCAGGGTGCCTAGGAAGGCGAGGTCGCAGAGCCCTGGCTGGCACTGCGGGCCCTGAGCCTGTCCTTTCCCTCCTGAAGCTGGACCCCCGGTCTGACCCGGCGCGCTCACCTGCCCAACCACCGAGGCGTGAGACAAGGGACGCCCAGTCCAAGCCTGACAGGAGGGCTTCCCCACCCCGGGCCAGGAGAGGCCAGGCCCCCTCAGCCCCCAAAACAAGGCAACAGTGAGCTCAGTGCCGGAGAAGGGATGGCGCTCAGTGGTCTCGGCGACCTCTCCAGTTGGGCATCTGCACCACCCAACTGCTCAACAAGCGTCTGCTGGGAACTCGGCTGCCAGGAAGACAGAAGACAGAAAGGAGGCCCCCGCGCCCCACCACAGGCCCTGGGAGTGAACTGCTCCAGAGCTCTGACCTGGAGGAGCCCCGTCCAGCAGGCATCTCCCACCCTGAGCGGGAGCTCGGGCCCAGCGCCAGAGGCCGGCAGGGCAGGTGCTGCCCCTGAGACTCAGGCGCCCGAACCTGCACCAGGCCCACTTCCAGTAACCACCGCAGACAAGGTCGTGTCCGCAGCCAGACTCTCCCCAACCAGAAAGGAGGAGGGAGAGCCACCCCACGCCCCTGCACGAGCGGGAAGCCACGAGGGAAACAAGCTGCAGGGAGAGCGGGGAGCGGGGCTCTGGGCCGGTTCTTTAAGCCAAAGGGCACGGCCTGGGCCATAAGGCAGGGCTCAGCCCACTGCCAGACCGTGCATGCCATCTCTTTTAAACACTGAAGCTCTCCGGAACGCGGCCACACCCACTCACTCCCACGCCCCGCGGCAGCTTTCCCGCTGGATAACCAGGAGCTCTGCTGTCCCGGACCACCCTAGTTCAGGCAGGAAGAGTCCCACATCCCGGGCCAGGCGCGAGGGCTGGCAACCCTATCCTGTGTCGCAAAGACAGAGCTAAACACTTACTACAGAGACTTCATGGACCACAAAGCCTTCCATGTTTACTACCTGGCCCTTCACAGAAAAAAAAAATCGCCAGCCACTGCTATAAATCCCCCATCACAGGTTCTGACTGCATCACTGTGAAAACTCTAGTCAGCTGGCTGGGTAAGACAAGAGGAGCGCGCTCTGTCTCCGAGTCTGCATCTGAGGACTCGCGCTTTGGTGACTTGGCAGTGACCCCTAGGGGACATCTCCGGCGCTGCAACCAAGCTCTAGTAAATAAAAATGCCCCAACTGAGGGAGACCCTGGCAGCAGCTTCCAGTGACTCTCTTCCTGAGTCCAGCAGGAAAAGCCTAACCCTCCCCCGGGCAGGCCTGGAGAGACTGGGGCTCTCGTTCCAGACGGCAGCAGTGAGGGGACGCTGTCAACACGAGCCCCGTGAGCCCCTGGCTGCCCAGGGAGCGTGAGCTACATGCACACTGTGGTGTGGTCCTACACGTGCACGACGTGTAAAACCACAGCGTGCTCGCCTCCACGAACACACGGCGATGCTGGATAAACGGCACTGGGCACAGCGTTCCCACAACCCTTCACTCTGTAAAAATGCAGTATCTGCAGCGTGCAGTGAAGCAGTGCACGATAAAATGAGGCGCGCGCAATCAGAAGGCAGAAGGCAGCTCTGACGACAGGCGCCCCTCCTATCCCAACACGCAAGGCGCCCAGCCCACGCGAGCGCGACGTGGGAGGCGCCCAGCCCACGCAAGTGCGACGTGGGAGGCCTCGCCCAGCCCACGCGAGCGCGACGTGGGAGGCCTCGCCCAGCCCAAGCGAGCGCGACGTGGGAGGCCTCGCCCAGCCCAAGCGAGCGCGACGTGGGAGGCGCCCAGCAGCACACAGCAGAAGAGCAAGTGGGAGCCAGAACGCTGTCTGAACGCTCCACACAGACCATCGGGAAGCAAACCACGGCACTCTGAAGAGACCAGATGAGGGAGAAGCCTTCCGGCCTTGCTGTGGGAGGGCCGTCTGGTTCCACAAAACAGGAGAGACGTTTGCACGTAATAAAAACGGCCCCCCTTCTACCTCAGCCACCTTCCTGAGCAAGGCAGGACTGTGCTGCGGCCTCAGAAGTTGCCATTCCCCTCCCGAGCAACTGCCGTCTTCCTTCACCCCGCACCCCAGAGGGGCCAGCCTGAACAAAGGCAGGAGTCGGTCACCACCACCCCCAGCCCAGCTCCCAGGCTGCCAGGGCCTCCGAGCCCAAGTGCACGGGGAGCCGTCAGGTCTGAAGGAACTGCCATCAGGCATGGGCTTCCTGCCCGCTATGGGCCGAGCGCTGCCTGGGCCAAATGCGTGGGCAGCTCCCAGCAGAAGTCTGAGCGCCAGCAGCAGGTGGGCAGGCTCACAAAGGCACAGGCTCCAGCTGCAGGCACCATGTGGCCAGCCAGATGGACAGAGGTCACGCAGGGCAAAGCTCCCCCGCCAGGCAGGCCCAGCCAAGTGGCCCCACAAAGGCGCCACAGACACTGCGCGATCCTGGCCCGCGAGCCCTCCCGTAGTCTGGCCCCTTCTCTGCAGAGAGGACGGGGCGGCAGCCACCTCGTCCACAGCGCCAGGTGACGGGCAAGCAGGACCCCGTGCACGGGCATGGACAGCCCCCAGCAGCTCTCCTCAGATAGCCGCTGCCAGCACAGGTGAGGTCCTGCTCTAAAGACCCCTCTCAGAGCGGAGACTACCTTCAAACAGACAAGCTTCGGGGCCTCTAGTCAGCCTCCAACTTCCAGACCAGAGAGCACGTCTGGCCTTCTGCCCACCAGGACCGTTCAAGCGCAGCAGAGCCACAGCTGAAGCTCATCTCCAGCTCAGCTGAGTGCTCCCTGAAGCTGCTGGTGCCTCGCACTCTCCACACAGACCCAGCGTCAACTCGCTGGGCCCAGAGGCTCCCCTCCAGGGTCGCTGCTACAAGCCTCTGTCTGTCCCAAGAGCACAAAGCACAGAGTGTGACTCAGATCCGTGATGTCCAGCAAACAGCAGGTCCGCAACTTAGAGTGCGAGGAAGGAACACGTGCGTGCCTCTCCCCAAAGTCACCGCTCTCTCACAGATGATAGACGGGTCAGGAGGACGGGCACCAACCCGAAGGGAAACCAGAAGGATGGATGGAGAGAAACTGGCCTTGACCAGGAGACGCCTTCCTGAGTTCCAAGACCTCCAGGCGGGAAAGCCGCCCCATCGACTGTCCACCACCACAAGACTGACACAATCTTCTGCTCGGGAGCAGGCGTCCCAGCAAACCTTACGGGACACCTTGATCCAGTGGGAACACCTGCGCCCTCCTGGCGCCGCGGGGCTTGGGAGCCTGCAGTGCCTCTGGCAGCGGCCGAGATTTCTGCCAGGCGGGGCCCAGCCAAGGACCCAGGCCTCTCGTGGTGACAGCAGGGAGGAGAGAGGCCCACCTGTCAATGGCAGGAGGAAGCCCAAACTCCAGGGCATGACCCAAACCCCTTCAGGATGTCCTGCCCGCTATGGGCCGAGCGCTGCCTGGGCCAAATGCGTGGGCAGCTCCCAGCAGAAGTCTGAGCGCCAGCAGCAGGTGGGCAGGCTCACAAAGGCACAGGCTCCAGCTGCAGGCACCATGTGGCCAGCCAGATGGACAGAGGTCACGCAGGGCAAAGCTCCCCCGCCAGGCAGGCCCAGCCAAGTGGCCCCACAAAGGCGCCACAGACACTGCGCGATCCTGGCCCGCGAGCCCTCCCGTAGTCTGGCCCCTTCTCTGCAGAGAGGACGGGGCGGCAGCCACCTCGTCCACAGCGCCAGGTGACGGGCAAGCAGGACCCCGTGCACGGGCATGGACAGCCCCCAGCAGCTCTCCTCAGATGAGCCGCTGCCAGCACAGGTGAGGTCCTGCTCTAAAGACCCCTCTCAGAGAGGAGACTACCTTCAAACAGACAAGCTTCGGGGCCTCTAGTCAGCCTCCAACTTCCAGACCACAGAGCACGTCTGGCCTTCTGCCCACCAGGACCGTTCAAGCGCAGCAGAGCCACAGCTGAAGCTCATCTCCAGCTCAGCTGAGTGCTCCCTGAAGCTGCTGGTGCCTCGCACTCTCCACACAGACCCAGCGTCAACTCGCTGGGCCCAGAGGCTCCCCTCCAGGGTCGCTGCTACAAGCCTCTGTCTGTCCCAAGAGCACAAAGCACAGAGTGTGACTCAGATCCGTGATGTCCAGCAAACAGCAGGTCCGCAACTTAGAGTGCGAGGAAGGAACACGTGCGTGCCTCTCCCCAAAGTCACCGCTCTCTCACAGATGATAGACGGGTCAGGAGGACGGGCACCAACCCGAAGGGAAACCAGAAGGATGGATGGAGAGAAACTGGCCTTGACCAGGAGACGCCTTCCTGAGTTCCAAGACCTCCAGGCGGGAAAGCCGCCCCATCGACTGTCCACCACCACAAGACTGACACAATCTTCTGCTCGGGAGCAGACGTCCCAGCAAACCTTACGGGACACCTTGATCCAGTGGGAACACCTGCGCCCTCCTGGCGCCGCGGGGCTTGGGAGCCTGCAGTGCCTCTGGCAGCGGCCGAGATTTCTGCCAGGCGGGGCCCAGCCAAGGACCCAGGCCTCTCGTGGTGACAGCAGGGAGGAGAGAGGCCCACCTGTCAATGGCAGGAGGAAGCCCAAACTCCAGGGCGTGACCCAAACCCCTTCAGGATGCGACCTCTGCCACCCCACGCACCCACGCTGCAACTGCCTGGGACGAGCGACTCCTGAGCGCCCCAGTCTCTGGCTGGTATGCAGCTGCACACGCCACTTCCCGGAGCAGGCCGGGGGCATCCCCGTTATCAGCTCTAATAGACCCGAGGCTGCTCACAAGCCGGCTCCTGCAGCCACAGCCCCGGGTCGGGAAGGAAGGGAGACAGCTACGAGGCTGGGCAGGCCTTGCTCAGACTGAGCCCACCCGCTGCCTCTCGGGAGCCGGAGCCGAGGCTAGGGCCCCTCCCCTCCCCGCAGGAAGCCTCAGGTTCTCAACCAAACGAAGCACCTCAGGCAGCAGCTGCCAGCAGCCCCCTGAGGTGAGCGGGAGGCATGGCCCCCAGACGCCGCCAGGTCAGGGACTGGGCACCCAGGGCTCTGTTTGCCCCTTGGGTCAGCTGGACACCCACCCCAGGTTGCTGAGGACAAAGCGGGCAGAGCGGGGGTGCTGTTTCGGGGTCTCCTTCGTTCAGCTCCAGCTCCTCGGAGCCTTGCAGGCAAGGGGAGTTTTCAGCAGAGAGCCCCACCCCCACCCCAGTGCGCCCACCCTGCACTCCCCTCAGCCCAGCCTGGTCCCGAAGGCTGCCCGCAGGACCCGCGAGGGCTGAGGGCTCTCACGTGTGTGCAGGGGGCTCCCCTCACTGACGGGGCAGAGGGGCCCGGGCCGCACTCTCCCCGCACCCCCGGGGACGCCACACGTAGGTCAGGGACATGGGGATGGGTCGAGCTCTGCTCAGCAAGCTGCAGGAGTCGGGAGGTCAGGGCGGGTGAAGGCAAGAAGCTGACGGCAAGTTCCAACGAGCTTGAGCGGAGGAGCCTCCAAACCCGCCCAGGGCCCGCCTGGCAGCGGCGACCCTCCCGGCCCCAGGCCCGCTCTCTGACTTCGTTCGGCCCCCGCCCCAACCCCA
The DNA here is from genome assembly GCA_006408675.1 of Madoqua kirkii. Classification (NCBI taxonomy): domain Eukaryota; kingdom Metazoa; phylum Chordata; class Mammalia; order Artiodactyla; family Bovidae; genus Madoqua; species Madoqua kirkii. The sequence continues at coordinate 6,811 of SJYC01005417.1, read as the reverse complement.
TTTCCTCTCGCCCGCTCTGCAGCGCACGTTTCCCCTCAGAACTTGACCTGAATGTCCCCCGACAGGACGCTGGCCCCACCAGGGACACACGCCGTCCCACCTCCCTAGCAGGTCCCATCAGCCCCTCCCAAGCAACCCTCAACGCCAACTTCAGGCAAGTGCCAGGCTGGGTCTTCCCATTTTCTGTGGGGTGTTTTCCAGGCTTAAGATTAGATCTGCATGTCCGGGAACAACTCTGAACTGTCAGCAGCCTGCTCTCCTCCACTGGAGCCCCTCCCCTGCGCGCATCTCGGATGAAGCCTCGTGTGAGGACCGTCTGAAAGCCAGCCCTGCCCGATTCAGCAGCGCCCTGGCCCAGGCCCCTCTCGCCCCGACGGCCTCCACGCGGAGGGCGCGCTGGCCTGCGCTGCACTCAGGACACGCAGAGGCCCTAACACCACGGTCACAGCCGCCACGAGGCCGAGGTCAGCACGCAGCAGCGGGGGTGCCTGTGAGGATCCCGCAGCCTCAGCGCCAGCATGAGCACACACCAAGTCTCCCATCCTCAGGCACAGGATCATGGAGAACCTCCCAGGCACCGCCAGGGCTCAAGGCCAGCCAAGCAGCCGCCTGGGGCAGGTGACGGGGCCCAGGTGTCGCTCAGACCTGCCGATCGCAGCCTCTGACAGGTCCACACACAGGAACACCGCTGTGCGCTCAGGAAGCCGACCTGAGTTCTTTGTCGGGCTGGAGAGGGAAGACACCCCACAGGAGGGGGGCGTGTGCTCCACGCAGCTCCCCACAGGCGCCAGCGAGGAGGGGGTGGTGTCTCCCAAGCCTCTCTGGCAGCTTCTGCTCCCAAGTCAGGGTGAAGACAGAACAGGAAGGAAGCCTGCCAGGCACATCTGTGCCCTCTCTCCCTGAGCCCCGGGGGACACCGGGGTCTGTGCCATGGCAGCACAGCCCTGCTGCTCTCTCCTCAGAGGCCCCCCACCCCCACCAGCTGAGCGCGCCGTCTGACGGCCAAGCCCACCCTCCAGGCGAGCCCCATCACTGAGTGACAGCCTGCTCTCAGACCCCGAGGCCCAGGCTGGGAGCTGGCCACCCTGCACCCCACACACTCGGCATCCCCAAGAGCACGATACGGAAACACCTTCCAAAGACCCGCCACAGCGCTGAGGTCTGGAGCACATGGTCTTCAGCGGGGGAAACGCTCACGGAGAGTCTGGAGTGCCGGACCCAAACCGTGGGCCACAGCCACAGCCCCAGCCCCAGGCCAGGGACGGCGCCCGAGACAGACGCCTTGCCACCTGTGCTCGGCGGCCACCTCCTGCCAAACCCTAGGGCAGGAGCCTGGGCACAGTCTCGGGGCGAGAGCCCAGCTCCCTCAGGGTACTGCGCCAGTCTGCAGACGCTGGCCTCGGCGGCCCCGGAGCTGGGGCAGGGAGCCAGGTCCTCCTCGCGGCCCCCCAAGCCAAGGGGCTGCCCAGCGTCCTGCCTGGGGCTGCTCCCCTGGCGACCGTCTCAGGGGCCAAGAAGGGAAGAAAGGCACAGCCGTTTCTTCTTGGATGCCCCGGTCACGGCACCGTGAAGGGCAAGCCCCTGTGCCCCCGCCTCAGGCGTGGGCCATCTCATCACAGCCAGCCGCACCCGGGGGGCTGCCTGCTGACCCCCATGCCGGCCGCACCACCAGCTCCCTGGGACGGAGGAATGAGGACAGATGGTCAGCCCAAGAGCCAGCCTGGGGGTGTGCCTGACCATCCCAGGGACACCAAGCGCCCTAGGACAGATGTTCGCCACTGAAGGGGACAGCGAGCTCCCGAGGCCTCTGAAGACACAGCCTCCACAGCAGCAACCCGCACGAGACACAGGGCAGAAGCCGGGACCAGAACCCTGCCTGGGGTCGAGGGTCCCAGGGAGGGCCGCCCACTCAGGACAACCACCACCCACTGCCCCAGGCACACCCAAGACAGGCCAGGGAAGGACCTTGTGGTCTCGCCACCGGGAGACTCAGGGCAGCGACTCCAATTCCAGAGGGTGCTCCCCCGCCTCCAGCCCCGACTCCCCAGCAGCACCCGCACCCGGGACACTTCCTGTCGCTCCACCTCCCTTCTCATCCTTGGGACAAGCCCATCTGCCAAGGGACAGGGCGCCTCAGACAGCTCACCCAAGGCAGCAGCCAGCGCCTGCCTGCTGCTGAGGCTGGCACACAGTCACCGGGCGGCGCCCGGGCGGTGCGTCAGAGCTCCGGGTGCACGGCCTCAGCCTGACCGAGAGCAGGGCTCCTGACGGCAGGGAGCTCGGGAGCCTGCAGGACAGCAGAGGAGGAAGCAGCGCTGGAGGGGAGCCAGAGCAGAGGCCCAGCGACAGCCACCCAGCGGCCCGTTCAAACGACCGCTTCCCTTTCCTTCCACGGTCGGAACCTGTTCTCTGCAGGCAACTCAGGGTCAAGGGCCCTGCCTCGAAGCCTGCCTGCTTCAGAGGCCCAAGAGCCGGATCCCTAACCACTGACGAAGGTCAGGTCACTCCTCGAGCCCATCCCTGGCCTCCAGCCGGTCTTGGAGAATCCGAGCCAGGTCCCCAGGCAGCCAGCCAGCCTTGGAGAGGGGCACTGGGCTCCAGGCGGAGAAGGCTGGGGCACTGGCTGAGCCTGGACTCAGGGAACTGAGGCAGAGCTGCACGGGAGGAGTTCTAGCTTCTGATACAAACAACAGCGGCTGTGGGAAAGGTCGACGAGGCACGTGGCTGCTGCAGCTGACCCCCAGGAGGCCCTGGACAGCCGCACAGGCCTCTCCTCACAGCCTCAGTGCTGACGGCAAGGTTCTCTCTCCAGGCGGAGAAGGCTGGGGCACTGGCTGAGCCTGGACTCAGGGAACTGAGGCAGAGCTGCACGGGAGGAGTTCTAGCTTCTGATACAAACAACAGCGGCTGTGGGAAAGGTCGACGAGGCACGTGGCTGCTGCAGCTGACCCCCAGGAGGCCCTGGACAGCCGCACAGGCCTCTCCTCACAGCCTCAGTGCTGACGGCAAGGTTCTCAGTGCGGGGGCGGGGGGAGGGGGGGGGGAAGCCCAGGTGCACTCGCCACTGAAACACTCGCACTGTCCCAGAAGCTCCCCCGCCCCGCCACACCCGCCCCAAGACACTGGCCTCGCGAAGGCCGGGCAGCTTTCCAAGGGGGCAGGTCCTCGGAGATGCCCCAGAGGGAGTGTGCAGCCCACAGGCCCTCCTCACGCTCTGTCCTCTCAGGACACCCCCACTCTGCCCAGGGACCCTGGCACCCACCAGGGAGGGGCCTGGTCCTCCCACAGCCCCAGGAGGCCCGCAGGCATGACTGCCTCTCAGACTGCCGGGTCCGAGCCCCCGGGCCAGCACAGCTGCCTCCGCATCCCCCAGAGCAAGCCCCTGGGAATCCTGCGCAGCCAGGCCTGGTCTAGACCCTTTCCCTGCCTGGCTGTACACTGTCGCTTCCCGAGAACTTAAAAGGAGGCACAGAGGTAGAAGAGCCGCATCTGTAAGGCCCCAGAGTGCTTCCAGGGCCCAGTGAGAAGCACAGCGCACAGGTCCGCTCGCTTGCCCGAGCACAGGCTGCTGCTCGGCCTGGGGGAGCACACCCAGGGATGCCCCCCAGGAAGAGCTGCTTCTGGAGGCCGCTCCTCCACCATGTTCCCTGCAGCGCTGCAGAGCCCAGAGCCGGGAGACGCGGCCGTGCCCAGCTGGGTCGCCATCAGAGCGTCCCAGCCGGCCCAGACCCCACGGGAACAAAGCAGTCTCTTTCCCGCTGGGGCTGAGCGAACCTGTCAGGGTCTGTCCACACCTTGCTGCACAACTCCAGCAGGCAGAGGCTGGGCCACGACGCTGCCAACCCACACGTGAAGCCCTCGGCAGGGAGCGGGAGGCCCCCACAGGGCGGCAGCTGAGAGAATGCGCGGTCAGGACGCTCCCTGCCACTCTGGTCTCTGGTTCCCGCCAGGCACACCAGCAGCCAAGCGCCAAAGGGCGCCCCGCCCAAGTCACAGCAAGACACAGATCTGCCAAGCAAGGCTGTGGCCATGTCCTCACTCGCCACCGAGCGTTCATGAAACGCGCCTTGGATCTGGGCACGGAGGCTCTGAAGGCGGAGTTCCTGGGTCACAAGTCTGAAGCCTGAGGGCGCCCAGAGCTGAAGACACAGCTTCCGAGGCTGAGGACTCGGCTCCCACAGCGAGGAGACCCCGGGAACAGCTGCTGTCAGCCCCGCAGGCAGCCGAATCTCTGGGATCGGTTCCGAAGCCCCGGCTCTGTCTGCACCCCTGGGGGAGGAAGCCCACAGCTGGGGCTGCAGGGGCCTGTGAGCTAACACCTCATGGACGCACAGGCCTGAGGGCGAGTCAAGCATGGTTCAATGCAGACCTAGGATTCCTGAGAAGAGCTGGGAACATGCGAGGCCTCCTTAGAGGCATCAGCTTGCAGGACCCAAAGGGGCCCAGCTCACACGCACCCTAAAAGGCCTAAGCTTTCCCCTTCCATCTTCTCTCCAACTTCTAAAGAAAGCCACACCAAGACCAATTAAAACAACTGAGACGGCCGACAACCTAGCCACGCCCACAGCACTTCCTATATTGATCAGCCCGGCACCCAGGTAATTAGAAATCGGGAACACAGTCCCCAGGGTAATAACTGCGTCCAGGCTGGCCAGCAGGATCTGTTCTTGGGAGGAGATTATGCGCGCCTGGTGCCACCCTCCTAACTAATTGGCCTCACGCATCAGGGGAACGGCACCAGGCGTCATCACCTGGCCAGCCTACAGACGCTTCTGGGGAACGTCCAGATCAGCACTTGCCAGCTCCCGGCTTTGCTCCAGATGACGGGTCAGCAGTTTTGGGGCCGCAGCTGCCAGGCTTCAGAGCCAACAAGCCCGCCCACCCTTCTGTGCCCCCGGTGCCAGCAGCCCCGTGCTGGCCACTCCCTCACACCTGTGCTCATACTAGCAGGCTCTGCGCCCTCCCAGCAGGACGGAAGCCGGGCCAGACTCAGGCACAAAGGGTGGAGACGGAGCCGCGTCGGATTCCTGGCCACAGGCAAGCTGTTTCCTCTAAGAAATGAGAGGCTTGGCGGCAGAGGGGCTCAACAGGCGCTCCGTGCCTATTCGGTGAGCATCCCCCACGGGAGGAGCTGCCGAAAGGCCGGCCACGGCACCCCTCCTCCCTCCGCAGCGACTGCACTCTCCATCTCTGTTAGAGCCTTTGAACACACACTGCCCCAGGCCACAGACACCGCGCTCACGCTGTGACAGAAAGGTCAGGTACTCGCTTGGAGGGCAATTCGGTCAAACACAGGTATCTTTCAGAGTAAAAACCTACTGCTAAGAATTCGTCCAACCAAAATAACACGGCTTACTGGTGGCAAAGTAACTCTACTGCAAACACCCTGATGCCCATCAGCAGGGGAACCGAGTCCATCAGAGCGACCGGCACCACGGACACCACAGGACCCTGACAACGCAGGAGGCCAGGCTGCGGCGGGGCGGGGCACTGCCCGGAGCTAACAGAAAGCAGCAAGCCTGCAGGGCGATGGCGCAGAGTGGGCGCCTCTGCGGAGGGGCAGGGGATGCATGAAGAGCTCACAAAGAAAACACTGTTTACCTGTTTTTAAATGCTGCACCCACTAAACTAACCATGGTAATCACTCCATGAGATGCATAAGCCCAACCATTATGCTGTGCGCCTTTAACTTGTATGGTGCTGTTTCTTGATGATATCGAAATAAAACTGGAAGGAAAAAAAGCTCCTATGTACACGCGGCATTTCTAGAAAACCGCACAGGCATTTACCAGCTTCTGCCCAGAAAGACGGAAGAGGGTGAGAGCCGCACCAGCCAGCAGCCCCGCCCGGGGGCAGCCCTCAACGCTGCTGAGAGCGGCAGCCCTGGCACCAACGGGGGCACCAAATGCGGCGCCACAGCCCACAGGGCAAGCCCGGAGGGCCGCCCGGACGGAGGGGGCGGGGTGAGGACCACGTGAAGCTAGTGAAGTTGAGCGGTTCTATAGCACCTCCAAGACCTTCTAGAACACCCCCCAAAAATGTCCTTTTCCTTACAGGGGACTGGAATGCAAAAGTAGGAAGTCAAGAAACACCTGGGGTAACAGGCAAATTTGGCCTTGGAGTGCAGAATGAAGCAGGGCGAAGACTAATAGAGTTTTGCCAAGAAAACACACTGGTCACAGCAATCACTCTCTTCCAACAACACAAGAGAATAATCTACACATGGACATCACCAGATGGTCAACACCGAAATCAGATTGATTATATTCTATGCAGCCAAAGATGGAGAAGCTCTATATAGTCAGCAAAAACAAGACCAGGAGCTGACTGTGGATCAGATCATGAACTCCTTCTTGCCAAATTCAGACTTAAATTGAAGAAAGTAGGGAAAACCACTAGACCATTCAGGTATGACCTAAATGAAATCCCTTAGGACTATCCAGTGGAAGTGAGAAATCGATTTAAGGGCCTAGATCTGATAGACAGAGTGCCTGATGAACTATGGAATGAGGTTCCTGACACTGTACAGGAGTCAGGGATCAAGACCATCCCCATGGAAAAGAAATGCAAAAAAGCAAAATGGCTGTCTGGGGAGGCCGTACAAATAGCTGTTAAAAGAAGAGAAGGGAAAAGCAAAGGAGAAAAGGAAAATATAAGCATCTGAATGCAGAGTTCCAAAGAATAGCAAGAAGAGATAAGAAAGCCTTCTTCAGCGATCAATGCAAAGAAATAGAGGAAAACAACAGAATGGGAAAGACTAGAGATCTCTTCAAGAAAATTAGAAATACCAAGGGAACATTTCATGCAAAGA